>OLMU01003293.1:0-12320 GCA_900291995.1 Licmophora abbreviata | reverse complement strand
ATCAGCATTTGGAAGTCCATTGGGCTCAAAAGAGAGGGGCTATTAGCTGAACTGACTACTGTAATCGTCGAGCACGGACGGTTCGAATTGTCGCACGCTTATCAGACAAGTCCCCGGTCACAATCATAAGCGCAGGAGGTAGATCCCATTTCCACAGTCCCAAAAGAAACAGCCACAACACGGTCAAGGTCACGAGACAAGCGCACAGCACAACGGTTGACGGCCCTCGCCGTCGATGACGAATTGCATCGGCAAGGCCCACACGACTGAAAAGATATCCCCAGAAAGCGGTAGAGCTTAAGCAAAAGAAAACAGCCCAACTTCCCATGGCGTTTGCGGAGACTGTTCCGGCACCTCCAAGCAGTAGACTCATCGTTGTCACGACAAACTCAGCGAGAAAGAGGACCCCACCAGAACTCCCTACCAAATGGCCGATTAGCACGAAAGCGATTATTACCGTATTGAAACTCTGAGGCTGGACAAGTGACCTTGCAAACGACATAATGCGCGGCGGGCGCCCGAGTTCCATAGATTGGAGCGACACGCTCATTCCCTAAGTAGAAAGCAGCGATTTCGGTGAGTTGAGATGGATATGAAACATAAGGTTCTTCTTATGCCGGAAGAGTCTTACCAGTCCCAGACTACACGAGAAGATGGTCAAGACATTGAGCCAGAAATGAGGGGAGCTCGCGGAAAAGCTTCCTACCGCAACCACCAGCCCAATCAATAGTTTCCTGGCAGTTGAGTCCTCTTTTGTGTCACGAGGGGGTCCGCCATCAGTGACGCTCTCTCCGAATGACAGCAATCCTTGCGCATCTGTAGCCCTGAAGCATGAACTAAGAATCACGTCACGGAACAGGCAACGTTAGACCAGAGAAGAAACAAAACTCTAACTTCTCGAAGTGTTTGTACGTACCGATGTTCTCGCATGTCTTTGACCCTCCAACGAGCGATGTGCCTTGAAATGTCTGCGTCGCTGCGGCGATTCCATGGTGGAGTGAAGCAAAGGTGCTGCAAGAAGAGGGGACAGAACCGGTCCCATAATCTCTGCAACCAGAGGGAAACCCTGGAGGCGATTCTGGATAGGGAGCTCGCCGGCTGTCGACGAACGGTCCCCGCGGTCGACCATGTCGGCGACGAAATGTGCTCTCTCATCGCGCGTTCATACGTACGACCGATTCTCCTCTCCGCGTATCGACCCATCTTAAGCCACAACAATGCAATAAGGACGGCAGCTCCAACCGATTCGCGCGTGGTAAGGTATCTCATGTTGTCAGCCATCTCGCGTGGGAGTTCATCCAAATGATACTCCATGGGCTGCAGAGTGATAAGTTGAGCAGCGCGTGCGATCAGTGTGTACAGGAGGGGAATCGCCATCAGAGAGTTGCTCGCCCACTGGGTGGCGATCAGAATACGGCGATCGAGCAACACAGATCCCGCCCCATGTGATTCATCTACACTCCAACCTAGTTGTTCGGACAACAGCCAGAGGAGATTTATTACCCGTGGCCCACGTCCAGGAGCGCCGATAAGAGGATTCAGCAGCACCGCCTGATTGTTCCCATGATGGGGAGCACGTATCGGTCGCGGATTCGCAGCTTCTTCATTTCCAGAGTAATGTTCCCCTATTTCCGCTTCCTCGCTCTTGCTGCTTTCCGAGTCGAGAAAGTGTCGCCATTCCACAATCTTGGACGGAAACTGATCACTATGTTCGTTGCACATTTCCGACAACGAATAAAGCCCAACTCCCGGCGGAGGAATATTATGTAAATAGCTTCTCAACGAGGAGAATCGTTTGAATTGGCGGTCGCCCATGGTATGATATGAAACCAACTGTAGAAGGCATGGACTATCATCGTCGAGATCCTCCAGCAGCAAGGAAGGATGATGCAACGTGGCGACTGCAAAAGATGGCCCCCACCCGAAATGCTGGTCCAGAGGGACCCTACCCAAATGGCACTGTTTCCTTAACTTTGTCCACCTATATGCAACATCCACAATGGCATCCCGATCTCGTGCCGACGAACGACTGAAAATCGCGCTGGAAACTGAGGGTCGCCTCACAATCGAGCCAGGTGGCAGAACGCGATCATAGACACCGTGCAAGATAAGTGAACGAGGATCGTGGATGAGACTCAAGGCGCTTGCAAAAGCCATGGTTGTAGAATCCATGAAAACATCCGTGCTCCTGTTCCGTTTTTCATGATAAAAGGCACTGTTGAGAGGCGACGTTTCATTGTCAAGGGGAGGAACTTCAATGTCGTCGTGGTTGGGGTCTTGTTGCTGCCCCAGACAGTAGATTCCGGGACTATGGCATAAATAGCGAAAGCCTTCGAGGTAGTCAAGCTCATTCTTCAGGATTGGCGTCAGAGGAGACTCAAGTCTGGATGGTAGTTCAAGACTGACTTTCGATCCGAAGATGGAGTCGGAACACCTCATATTTGGGTAGCATCCAACGTTACGCCAGAGATTGTGTATGTAATCTCGTTCCGCAACGGGAAGGGACTTTGTCTTGTCGCGCATACGAGCCTGAATCGTATCACACAACTCGTCGACGACACACTCAATTTGTAGCAGATGCTTCCTTTGGAAAGAATGTATGGTTGGCGTCGCCCGGATTCGTATGAGAACAGAATGCACAACGTAAAGGAGCTCGTTCGCTTTCGCGAGATTCAACTTAACGACAGGTGTGCGCGGGGGGTGTATGCAAGAGTAAATTCTTCGGACAAGGGTACAGAAATTGTGCATTCGCAAATTTAGCTGTCTCGCTCGAGCATCACATATCATAGTATGAAGCACGAAGGATCGACCCAGCTCTTCTGCTCGGGAGCCCCAATCGCGCCGGCAACCACGGCATCGCTTTTCAGTTCGCGTCGCTTCACCTGCATCAGATAACTCCATTTCATATCGCAGATTCATGACTGTTTCGAATCGCAGAGGATCCCGCTCAAGCAAGTTGGGAGCAACGGTTACAAGCGGATCGAGGTGTTTCAAAGCACTCGGTCCCCACTCGTCCGCTGGATTCACTCGAATATCAAAAGGCTGTAACGTCTTTCGCTGGAAGTCCACTAGTCGATAATTCGCATGTACATGCGCCGATACATGAACGGTTCGCGTATTTGCTTCTGTGGCAACAGTGTCCCATAAATAAGAGACCACATGTTTGTATTTACTCGTTGCCGCATGCGTCGCAACAGGCCGAGCCAACGATGGAGACGGTTTGGTGTGACCTCGCGACGTGAATGACGGAGGAATGCAGGGCGTCACGGGTGCAAACATGTAGCGAATCGCAAAGGGTGCAACCGGTAAGTGCGCCTCACTGGCATAGACATCCGCCAAGAAGGGATCGACTTCTTCGCGTTGAACATTCAAAGCCTCAAATGCTTCACTTAGCAAACTGCCCAGGTTGCGCACTCCCAAGGTGACATGACACGTCTCTCCCGGTGCCAGATACCCCTGTCCCGGAAAGACTGTGAAGCAGTCGGGTCGTTGTACAAACATACGAAACGTTATGGGCCTCAGATAGTCTGGATTTGTCAATCGAATCACATGCCACGAATGGTGACACGTTTCCACATGCGGTCCGAGCGCCGCCACGGACCCTTCCGGTGATATGTTGGTTGCAAGCGCGTCGTTTTTGCCGAATACGTCTCCCCGCAGATGACTTGCTTCTCGTTGAGCTTTCGAAGAAAGATTCAAGCCACTTTCCCCCACGTTGAAGAATAATGCATCCTTCAAGAAGTGCAAGGAGTCTGTTTCGTACTGACCAGTCTCAATGGTTCGATGAAAGGTCGCTGCCGCCTCGAATGCAACACGTGAGCTCGAAGCAATAACTCTTCTTGGACCACCAGCACCATCGCTTCCCAAAATCCCATGTGAGGCTTCATCGTCACCCCTGTGTTCCTTCCTATCGTGCTGGATTGATGGTTTCCGTAGCATCGTCATGAGTGGATATACATTACGACACCACTTGGCAATGGAGTATTGAGTAGTAGCAAAGATGGCCTGGGAGTGTGTCGTCAATGCTTGTTGTAGGAGGATTCCATGCGCCGCTGCCCGCACTTCCGTCTCTTGGACTGGGTCTGGTAGAGAGGATTTTTCCTCCTGAAACATTCCTTCTCGTTCCAGAGCTAGTTGTACTACGCGAGGGAGTCGACTGCCATCAGAGTCGTCACCCTTACGGTACCGGCACGTTGGACAGTACCTCATCCAAAAAATAGCATCGTCTTCTTGGTCACACTGCTCCGACAACGACGAATGATCCACCCCTACAATAACGTGATCTTCTGAGGGTACACAACATCGCCCTGGAGAGTCCCCATCGGCCGGATATACTATATTCCAGTGCGTCACCCACAAGTCATGCACATTGGCGTAGGCTTGTTGATAGGCTTGCCTGTACCGCCGGCAATACTGCGTGTTGACTTGTGGTCGCAATTCGTAGTTCCATCGCGCGATGAATTTTTCACGCCACACTTCGTCCGTGTCATGACACAAGTCACGTGTCCTCTTGCATACCAAGGATAAATTGGAGAGTTCTGGGAGTGTCAGGTGCGAAAGTAGGGCTGCCGTCAGATCGGGGCCGATGCGATTCCAAAATGATAAGGACGGCGAGGACGATGGGTCTTCTCTGATGCTACTGCCATTGGGGGGAGAAGAATGAGAATCACGTTCTGGTTCAAACTCTTTCTTCTCCTCCTCATCGTCTTCTTCTCTCCAATCCGGAATCAAAAGACGGAGCTGTTCATGCCAAACATCATCTTGTTCCTCTAATTGTTCTTTTCGCCGGAATGATGAATTCTCTGGATTATTCTCCCACGAGGATGATGATGAAAAGGACGCCGGCACTTGCTCGGCAGTACTCCGTGAAGCATCATTCATTATTGACTGGGAAAAAGGCGACAGCGATCGACGACATCATGGTGGAGCAAACACAGCAAACTTTTTTGCAAACCTCACAAGTCTCTTTTGAATTTTGGGGCCCGCGCGGTGTGTGATGGAAAGGACGTCACAGTGACATTTTCTACACGTGGGCTGTTCGTCCATCCGTCACATCACCGCGGAGGCGAGGATGAGAGCGACGCCGATCCAAAATCGCGACGACGATGAGACGAGGGTGATGGAAATTAGTATTTGATGAGCCTGACGTTCGTTCCCTCGTATTCTACTACGCGGATGCTCTCACTACTACAATGTGTTCTCTGCTGTTTGTGTGTTGGCACTAGTTTCGGATGGAATCCTTCGTCTTCCGCAGCAAAGAAGACATCACCTTGCACCCCAAAATCACCCATCACCACTACTATGAACCGACGACAATGGCTTCAACAACAGCAGCAGCAGACAATAAAGATGATAGACAGCGCTTTAGTTCTGACAGCAAGCAGTGTCCTCCTACCGCCATCAGCCGCTCAAGCTACATCATCATCATCATCATCATCATCTTTGCCCTTTCGATCCGCTGGCTTTGATCGATCCGAGTATACGAATTCGATAGTCGCCAGTCGAGACACCAACATTTCACCCAAGGAAGTCTATGATACGTTACAATCCTTGAGATTGCGAGTGGACGATAATAACAAAAAGAACATAAATCAGGACACTGCTCCACTCCGAGCCCTCGATGTGGGGTCTGGGGCAGGCGTGTCGACGCAAGTTCTATACGAACTGGGCTACACGACTATTGATGCTTGCGATTGGAGTGACGAAGCCTGGAATCTCAATGTGATCGAACGAGGACACTGCCCACCCTCTGTGCAATTCTACCACCTCGACGATGAACGATTCCTTTCCAGGTGGAAGAAAGAACAGAATGATAGTACTGCTGAGCGTTTCCAAAAATACAATGTGATTGTCTTTAATTTTGCAATCAACCGTGACAAGGCAGTCATGTTTGCTCAGGAACTATTGACACCGGATGGACTACTGCTGGCACCTGTCAATACGCAGCAAGACTATTGGTTGAAACAAGCCTACATGTTGTACGATCGGGACGGGGAGGTCTTGTGGACGACCTCCGATGTGGGGGCGTGGAGTGTGCAGTTTCAGCCGGATGTTACGCAACCGACGTGTCAGGGCATTTGGTGTGCGCCCTATAATGGATTTCAAAAGTTGCAATGATGAATGAATGAATCGATTAGAGGGAACAAGAGCAGTTCAGAAGAGACTATGAGTATGAAGCCTATTATGTACCAATTCGAAGTCTGGGATTTTCTAGCGGTGTACACATTATTTTTATACGTAGTTATAAACGTGTCATTGGTACAATAGCGCTAGAAAGTAACCTTAGCTCCAAATTTCCAAATTTAGAATTGAGAGAGGCAACCAACCGAAGACAACCACAATGAAATGAGCAGCGGCAGCCTGTACCGTAATCGCAGGACTGGTGTTTCTCCGGAAGCTTCTGCGTCTTTCAAACACTTATTCGTACACTGCCGCACCTCTCGATCCGTGGTCGCCTCTCCGTCTTCCCAGAAAATCCTTGAGAACCATGAGTCACAAGCCCGAGAAGAACAACAACAACGATGCCTCGGACGACGACGACACCTCCAAAGCCGAGACCAGCAGCACCATGACTGCTCCTTCTGTATCAAGTAACGTGTCTGGAAGAAACGGCAGTGACTCACTGAATGCGACCCAGCATGAAATTCGTCGTACCAATGTCGAAGTCTGCATCCGCGTCAGGCCTCTCGTGGTATCCACGACGCCACAGCGATATTTTGATACCTCCAAACAGCAGCAGAGCAATACTCCTCCGC
Source organism: Licmophora abbreviata (assembly GCA_900291995.1). Lineage (NCBI taxonomy): Eukaryota > Bacillariophyta > Fragilariophyceae > Licmophorales > Licmophoraceae > Licmophora > Licmophora abbreviata. Next base: position 5,565 of record OLMU01003293.1, on the reverse strand, counting down.
GTAGGACATCGCGACTGGTACGGCCTAGTAGTAGCAAGCTACCTCCTCGGTCTCCCGCAATCGGTATCGCGAAACGAAAAGCTCCTCTGCCAAACTTCCGTGGAGACGACGCCAGTCCCGAACCCGACATGGCCATGATGGTGGCGAATGATGACTCGACTGTAGCGTGGGAAGTCGTCCCGGAGGATCCAGCAGCGACGACCGTTCAGCAGCATCCCGATACCCGCATTCCCGGTCGGACTCACTCCTATACGCTGGATCGGGTGTTTGGGCCCATCTCGACGACGCAAGAAATGTACCAACAGTCGGTTCGACCTCTTGTGGAGAGTACCGTGTTAGAAGGCTATCACTCGTCGGTGTTTTGCTACGGACAGACATCCACTGGGAAGACATTCACTATGACGGGCACCAAACAATCTCCGGGACTGTTGCCGCTAGCCGTGCAAGACGTCTTTCATCTGTGTCGTCAACATCAAGACGGGCATATGGATAGAGAGTATCTTCTTCGCGTGAGCTACGTAGAAATCTACAACGAGCAAGTCATTGATCTGTTGTCGCCCAATTCCTCAACCGTCATTCGGATCCTGGAACACCCTACGGAAGGTGTTGTGGTACGTGGGTTGCGAGAAGAAGTCGTGTCGACTCCCGAACAAGTGTTTGCGCTGCTACGGGCCGGCGAAACTCGACGACAAGTGGGGTCGACCAATATGAACAAGCACAGTTCCAGATCGCATGCGATCTTTCGATTGACAGTGGAAAGTAGTCGGTGTGGTGCTGCCTCACGGCAACGGGGCTCGGTGCGTGTATCGTCGCTCAGTTTGGTTGACTTGGCGGGAAGCGAGTCGGTTCGATTGTCAGGAGCGACGGGAGACCGACGCAAGGAGGGACAGTATATTAACAAGTCCCTCATGACACTAGGGCAGGTCGTATTCAAGTTATCAGAATGGAAGCGACAACAAGACGGAGCGGTCAACGGGAGGCCCCCACTCCATATTCCCTACCGCGACTCCAAGCTGACCCGTCTCTTGCAACCCTCGCTGAGCGGCAATGCCCAGATTGTCATGATTTGCAACATTTCTCCGCAGCTCACGCACATGGAAGAATCGCACAATACGTTAAAATTTGCTTTGCGAGCGAAGAAAATTGAGCAGCATGCCCGTGTGACGGAAGTGACGGACGATAAGACTTTGCTTCAAAGTTATCGTGAGGAGATCTCAGAGTTAAAGAGTCAATTGGAACAAGCGCGAGAAGCGCAACGTCGATTGGAGGAACAGACTTCGCAGCGAGTCGTTGATACCGATGATGATACGCGTGAGATCGAGGAGGCCATTGCTAAGATGGAAAAACTAATTTTGAAAACAAAGTCTCCAGCCGCAACGCCTCAGGTAGGGAGGTCGGATCTAGACAACGAAGAAGATGAGCTTCTCAACATTCTGTCGGACGATACCGAAGTGGAGAACCACGCCCCTTCGACCCCGGCTCGCACTCGTCCCGAAAATGGTCTCGAACTTGTGAGTGAGCTGCACCGCATTCAGGGCCTTCTGGGATCGGCACTTACACGGCGTAAGATCTTTGCTTCGCCACCACGTCGCGACAAAGAAATGGAGCAACTGCGAGCACAATTACACGAAAAGGAAGTATCGACATCTTTGAAAATGGCGGATTCGTCCTTTCTGGAGAACCAGCTCGTTGAAAAAGATAATTTGTTGGCCGAAGTGTCAAAGATCCTTGAAGCCATTGAGAAGCGTCAAGGGGATTTAGAGGCAGAAGCTATGTCTCTCAAACACCAGCTAGCCAAAGCGAACGAAGCGTTGGTGTCAGAACGTCAAGAAAAGGAATATTGGAAGCGCAGGCTCGATCAAGTCGAACAGGCTATGGAAGACCGAGAGGTGCAGCGCGTCACGAAAGGAATCGCCTATCATCCTTAGAGCTATTGCTACGATTGCTTGCGTGTGCCTTCGGGCTTCGTTCGTGCCATCGTGTGTCTCGAGATCACCTCTGGAGCTTGTTGTGCTTGTTCTACTTCAACGACGAGTGGCGCTGGAGGCGTCGGCTGCGCCGAGAGGCACGCTTCGATTTCGATCGCGTCATGATTTCACGATCAGGACGTTCAGAGCGCCGAGCACGTTTCTTGGGGCGCTTTAGAAAGTCTTCGGTGTTCTCCGTCTCGGCCATGACGGCGTCATCCTTTGAGCTCGGACCGGCAATGGTTAGGGATCCCATCTAATCGGCCACAGGCTCCCAATCGCGCGCCCATTACGCGGTTGGTCTTGGAAGACAGTGAGAAGCGCCTCTACATCGTGAAATCTTCTAGTGTACAAGCTGAAAAACGGAACGCTGGCGCAGACGACGGAAGCGACTTGCGCTTCGCACCGTCTGCTACAAGACCCGATCGCTAATGTTGTATAATGTATTCTGTAAGAGCTACCGTCACTACTATGCTAACTAAACTAAAAGGAAATGGCACCCTTTCATCCTCTGCCTCCTATCAAATCGAATCCCTTGACCTGCCTGAAGCCGCTTGCCCTACGGATTGTCGCGCTTGGTCGCCGAGCGCGTCATGACGCCTTGGGTTTTCTTGGTCATGGAACGCGTCATGGCGCCAGACATTCTGGGAGACTTGGGAGCGCGTCGCGTCGCGGGCTTGGAGCGCAATGTGACACGGGGAGTCGACTTGACCTTGCGAGTCGCCTTGGAACGGACAGGCGTACCGTCCTCCGACGAAGAGCTTGACAGCGACAAGGATGCATCCGTGATGGTTCCCACGTCCTTGGTGCTCTTGGGTTCGACAGGGTCTTCCTCCAGCTCGCCAGCCTTCACTTCCTCATAGTGGTTCCCGTCGTCGTCGTCCGCAGGAAGTGGAGACGAGATGGCAAGCTCAAACAAGCTGGACTCAAAGTCGGCAAACGACAGACTGGGAAACTTGGCTTCGTCACGGAAGCGCGACTGCGGCGTTTCGTCCATGTGATTTCCGACAAATGAGAATCCGCTTGCCGTCTCCGTGCGCTCGTCTGGAAGAGAACTTCCGAACGTGAATCCCGTTGCCGTCACTACATCGGTACCCGCACTGCGCTGACCGATCACCGCAGGAACAAACGAAAGTCCAGATTGCGGAAACAGACTCGCCGGTGGCGTACCGTCAGTAAACGATGGAATCGACTGACGAGCTCCAGAGGTGATAGCCTGCTGCCGCTGTAGGGTCGGACGCGCCAAGTCTCCAAAGCTGAAAGTCGGCTGCACCTTTTTCTTGGCTACACGAAGCAACGATTGACGAGCGCCAGACGTTGGGACCCGCGCGAAACGCTCACCATCGTAAGAGATGCGACCCCGCATGGTGAGGCTCTGGTTCGAGGGCATCGGTGAACGCTTCACACTGGGTGAAAAGGGAGTCAAGTCAGTGTCTCGCGTCTTCTTGAAGAACGTCGGTGGAGGGGGCATTGTATTCGCGGTGTTGTCATTCGAAGGAGACTGCGGCTCCCACGAAGAACGATGAAGACGAAACGGAGTGCTCTTTCGGGTGTGAACGTCAAAAGTGTCGCTCTTTGACGAAGCCACGGGAACGCTGCCATCCTGTCCACCGGCGGCCACCAGCTGACATGCCAGTGCGATCTCGTTGCTGAGCTTGCGCGACAACAAGTTCGCAGCCGAACCGTCATTCTCGTTGTCCACAGTCTTGAGCGAAGGAACAGTCATCGCGATGGTGTTGTTATCGGCTACACTGGCGAACGGTTTCACAGAATCGTCGTCCTGAAAGGAGACACGAGGACGTGGAGTCGACGAAGAGCGACGACGACGGTGAGCATCGCTCTTGAGGTTGCTGCGACGCGCTGGTCGGGGCGTGGGAGACGTCGACAACGACAACGCGCTCATGCAAAAGCCCGCGAGACTGGACGGCTGTTGCTCGCGAGAAGGCAAAAACGGCGACGGAGGTGGAGACGACGAGGAGCTCATGGTGAATCGTCCCATGACCAAGGAAGGAATCGGATGCGAGTCGTCAATAGTGAATCAATCAATCAACTATATCGGGGAAACAATGAGCTGCTTGAGAGTGCATCGACTGATGAATTGTGTGTGCTGTGAACATCGAAACGGAACGACGAGAGTAAAAGTTTTTTTCGCGATTCGCGGTTCAAACTTAAACGGCCGCTTTTCGCGCCAAAATCTGAACCGCCGAAACTCCAAGATCGTTTGACGCCGATTTTTCATCATTCTCGAAAATTCTTTGATCCTAGCGCTATCTCAACATCTCCTCCATGTAAATCCACTCTCCAGCAGGGCCTTCAGATTCGCCATGGTCTGAACACGGTTCATGGTCGGCGGTGCTGTGGCGCTGTTCCATTTTCTCTGTCGGAACTCGGAACGTCGCAAAAGAACTCGCAATCTCGCCAGGAGAGCTCACATCCAACGCACATCCATTTCCGGGTTACTAAGATCTGGTAGGTCCAAAATCGAACTTCGAAATTCAGATTCTTTCAGCGAGAGCTGATGGATGACCATGACGACGACGGCCGCTGTTCTCCTTCCCGGAGCGCCCGAGGGGGTTCTCAATAAGATGAACACGGCCCAAATTCACCGAAGATCCAAGTGGAGTCGTCAAAAGCTCCACAATAAAGTGTCATGGATCGCTACAGCCTTTTTCCTTGGGGCGATCGGCCTGTTTTCGCTGCTCTTTGGAGAGCACCACGACTTGATTTACCACGCGAACAGCGACTCCTCGTTTTCTCATCGTTTGTTGGATGAGGATTCCAGCGACTACAGTTCTTATTCCTGCAATAAGATCTTCGAAACGACGCTGTCTGGGTCCGACGCCCAGTGCTCTTTCGCCAGGACCTGCAATGACGGCGAAGGGGTCTTTGCGCCCTTTGTCTTTTGCCACGCTACGCTGAGTTTTACCACTTGGTGTTGGATCCTCTCGCCATTCCTTACACTGTGGCTGGTAATTCTATTTCGCATGTTGGGGAGCACCGCCGAAGACTTTTTCAGTCCTTCCCTGGAAATGTTCAGTGTCAAACTGGGACTTCCGCCTCGATTTGCGGGAGTGTCTCTACTGGCACTGGGCAATGGCGCGGCCGACGTGTCGGCTACCGTCAATGCCATTACATCGGATGTCCAGAGTGGTTATCAGTTGAGCTTGGGAGCATTGACGGGCGCTGCCATGTTTGTCGGTGCCGTTGTGGCGGGTGTCGTCATCGTCGTGGCAGAGGGTGTGCCGTGTCGAGGGGCCCTGGTGAGAGATGTGACGGCGTTGCTGCTTACGGTAGTGATTGTCTTCTTCGAACTCCGCTCAGGGAGTATTGGGCCACGCGCCATATCCATGTTTTGTACCATGTACATACTTTTTGTTGCCATTGTGTTGGTAGCGGATATTTACCATCGAACCGTGGTCATTCCACGATTGCAGCGACGAGCGCTGGAACGGGAACGGCAGCGACAGCTCATGGCCGGGGAGCGCGCCACGGAGCAGGCGAGCGATGCTCTGAACGATCTGGCAACAAGTACTGCGGCCTTGAATGAACACGGAGTTGATGGTGTCTCACGGCGTGCACGACCCAGTGTAATGGATTC
>OLMU01003290.1:0-15170 GCA_900291995.1 Licmophora abbreviata | reverse complement strand
CTATCGCGCGACACTCGAGCAAGGATGGGATCGTTTCAAATGCCACAACATCTGGCCTACATATTTCCAAAAGTACCTGCAGCTTGCGTTTATGAAAGTCCATCAGCACACGTTCGTCTGTTACACCTCGCGACGCATAGTCACCTGTATACTCGGATCCATCGGCCAGGGCACCTCCAAAGCAACCAATGGATGCCACGACATACCTTGGTCTCGAACCATGACAAGATTCATGTACAGCCTGTCGCGCCAACTTCACTCCGTCCTGTAGCATGTGTGTCATTTCTTCATCTGAAACCACCTGTGGTAGGATTGTGAATGGTCTTTCCCTTAAGGGATCTTTGCCTTGTTGGTTTTGTCGTTGTCGTCGTTGAATCTGCAGTCCATAGTGGCATTGATAAGTGACGGTCGAAACCATATCACACCCCGCTTGTAGAAAGTCCTTATGACACTCATAAATCTCCTCCTTACCAGTGCTCGTCAACAGCAGGGACGAGCTCCAGAGCGCGCGTGGGGTAAAGACATCGAACGACGACAATGCTTCTACTTCTGCGCTGTTGTTGTTGTTGTTGTTGTTTTTGTTTGTGCCGCAGGTGGTCGAAGCAGTACTAGTTTTCTTCAAATTCTGTTGACGTTGTAGTTTTTGCTCGAGATGCGTGCTGACTCCGCCGTCCAAAAGTAGAATTGGGGGATCTTCCAGTGACCGTGAACGTAGCCAGGTCCACAGGGGAGGCGAGGAAGTCGACGACGACGATGTACTCATTGTGACAACGTTTGGAACGAACTGTGATGTGATGGCGATGAGATCCAATCTTTTTCTACAACACGAAAAGGTTTCGCGCGCCTCGTTTCGAAATATCGTGGTTCGCAAGAAAATGTCAATCCGAACTCTCCATGCTCAATCCAGTAATCTATACGGAGGCTCGCCCAAACAAAATCGGTCGGTCGGTCTTACAAGCATAACTGCAACCACTATCACTAGCTAGTGGGAGGTCGAACAGAAGGTTCCGTTTCGGCAGTCTATTGTCCTCTCTCACATAATGGAGAGGATATCTGCATTGATGAACTAAGCTTTGCAAATCTTCTCTTCAGTCCAAATTGTTTCGCAGTCCCTTGAGCACGTCGAGAAAGTCCAGGTCGATCGACGACGCATCTCCGCCTAGAGCCTCCCCCTGATGTCCGCAAAAGAACAAAAAGAACGGGTATTGACACAATATGTGTGAGGTGAACAATGCAAAAAACATCGCACACATATCATGTTTTGTTGGTCTTTTTCATCACTGAACTTACCACTGGCTGATAGGGTCGATACTCGGGCAATTTGGTCTTACGACTGCTATCTGGATTGCTGCCGTCATTGCTGCACACGGCCAGAATGTCACGCAAAGATCGTTCGACAATGTCCAAACAAAACAGACACTCGTAGGGTTCGAATACTCCCAGGTAATTATAGACTTCCGCCAAGGCCTCTTGTGCATCGGCATGGGCACCACAGTGTCGCCATGCACAACTTCCCCATTCAAAACCAATTTCAGCAGAAATATCAGACGCCGATAGGATTCGAGAGGACGCTCGTGTTGGAGGAGTAGGATTTGCACGTAACCACGCACACGCTTCGTCCAATTGCGTCGTCAAGACGGGTTGTCGCAGGAGTATGCGCATGTCATCCCATGCATAGTCGGAAGCCAATCTTTGCAATTCCAACGTTGCGTCGAATGCAGCTCGGACGTGTTGCACTGCCTCATTGTTCTTTTGTTGATACCGTTGGTGTTGTTCTGATTCTGCTGCTGCCGCTTTCCACATGGGCACTCGGTCTGTCCGATGCTGCAATAGGACTTCATTGTAGGATGGAATTGAGGTGGAAATCACATAAAGATCGCTACTGCTTCGTTCGCTCGTTCCAAATCCCATGCCACGTACAGCATGTGGGTGCTGTTGAGTTTTCTGCAAGTGCGAACATTCGTAGTCTTGGTATACACAAAACAAGCAGGCTGTTACAACGCAAGCGGTAGTGTACAGAGCAAGACTGAAGTAGTCTCTCAAAAGTAGGAGGGGAGTACTAGAGGATTGATGCAGCAGCACTGAAGACGACATAGTAGTAGTCGTTGGCGTGTCGGTAGTCTCTTGTGGGTGCAGCGTGGCAAAAAACGGAGGACAACGCTGTGTACTGCGCTCTCTGTTTATCAACCGCGACGGTCTAGGTAGAAAATTTTGAAACGCAAGAGTCGTCTCCGGTAGAGCTCCCAGCACGAGCAAGACGAGACTCAAGCGCATGGTCGTAGGAGTAGGGTTTGACTGATGTTACTTAAGAAGAACGGCCACGGCATCACCCATCAACGCAACATTGATAACACTATCGTCATGACCCCTCTCGTCATCTCGTCACATTACAGCGTCGAATTGACGAAATCCATCAAAGATCTTGTCGCGCGGTTTGATGTCGCGCGTAAAGACGGAACTCCGGGTGATCTAATACCTTCTATCTTATCTGTCCGTCGTCCAGCCTCCGCATATCCTCCCACTCTACCGGTACCGGTAGGTATGTTGCATTTCGAAACGACTGACTCAAGGCCTCATTAGCTTCTTCTTGTAATCGGCGTTCGTCTTGTCCTTTTCGTCGACCACAGATTGGTCGAACCATGCTTGGATCTAAATCTAAGTTAGTACGTACGGAGTACTGCTAGCTAGAGTTCAACTCCATGGTAGTGCAAGGAATGTTTCTCTCATAATTGGCACGAACATCGTCTCATCGTACATCTTCTTTAGGGAAGAGAGCGTCCTTGATTTAAATCGCTACTGTATACATTGAAAACTCTTATGATTCATCAGCGTGGTTTTTACAATTTCGAAATGATCCCTGGCGCTTGCGCCCGACTCTTCGCTTCCACCTTGCGACTTAGTTCTGACACGAGCTCCCTGGGAACCAACGGCGGCTTATAGAGATACTGTCCTCCATCCACAATCAACGTATCACCCGTAATGTAGGATCCCGCCGCGCTCGCCAAAAAGACTGCCGCCAGACCAATATCAAGAGTCGTACCCATCCGTTGCAAGGGAATACTCTCTCGCACCAGCTCATTCACGTCGCTGCTATCGATTCCTGGAGCTAGTTTGGTGGTACCCGGTGTATTTTCAATCGGTCCTGGTGCAATTCCACATACTCGGATGCGATCCTGACCCCATTCGAGTGCCAGGCTGCGAGTCAAACTGTCGACAGCCGCCTTGGCGGCGGAGGCATGGCACTGATAGTGAGTCGCGAAAAGTTGAAGTGTAGCAGTGATGTTGAGGATGAGAGCATCTTGGGACTTTTTCAGTCCAGCGTAGGCAGCATGAATCATTTGAAAGGTCCCAACTGTGTCAATTTCCAATACTGTCTTGAATCCCTTGGGAGAGAGCGACTCAGCTGGAGCTAGGAAGTTCCCCGCCGCTCCGTTGACCAATATATCGAGGCGGCCAAAGTGGTGGAGTGTATAGTCCACCACCGCCTGACAGGCTTGGGCGTCTCGTACATCACAGGTATGGTAGAGACATTTCTTTTGAGTTGCTTGAGACAGCAGCTTACTCGATCGCTGGAGGAAGGGTTGGCGGCGTCCCACAATCACCGCGCCGTCACAGCCGTGCAGCAAAAGCTGCTTGCAAATTTCAAAGCCAATTCCGGAGCCACCGCCAGTGACAATGGCGACTTTTCCCTTCAAGCAGTCGGGGTGAAAAGGAGAGACGACAGAAGAAGGGGGAGACATGAGAGTATATATGTTTGTGTATAGTGTTTGAAGAGTGATGTTTTGATATGGCGTTGAGAGACGCGATGAGAGTACGATACGTACCGGTAGATGAGTGAGGATGAGGTCAGTGACGCTGCTGACAAACTGATTGACAAGGTGCGCGAAGTGCGTGGTACCAAAGATCCGAGAGGACGGCTGACGTCCAGTCGTGCTGCGGTTCGCATCATCCGAATCAATCGAAAATCGAAAATGTCTCTCGAGGACATTCTCACAAAATTGAAAATGGTGCGCCGCCAAAACGACGCCGGTGGCCATCGCAGTTTCCAAGTTCACGTACACCGTCGGAGGCGCTATCATCGAACAGTAAATTTCACCACATCAGCCATGCATTGTTACCTACTACTTTCTGTTGTTTTCTGGTTCAATCTGCTACTGGCTCTGAGCTTTGCTGTCTCGGACGCCGCACAGTGTCCCAACGAGACGGACCATCACGACGATACGTGGGTCATCCTTCCGGATGATGACATCACTTCTCCATCGTTGCCTTCGACGCTTGAAATTGTCAATCAATCTCCTTTGCCGATTGTCGCGTATTGGGTAGATTCGAACGGTGAAAACTCGGAGATGCATTGGGGACCTGTTGCGGTAGGACAATCTACTCATATTTCGACCCATACGCGGCATCGCTTTCGAATTTATGCAACAACAAAAACAGCCATCACGACTACTACTAGTGTTAGTAGAACTAGCAGCAATGGAAAGGATACAGAGGATGCTAGTGAGCACAATCAACTCTTACTACTGCAACATACAGTCACATCTTCTGATCACGAACGATTGCAGGTGCTGGGTGACTGCAATGGAGTGGATGCACTGGTGCAGGCCCATCGAGAGGCCACCGACGTGGAAATGAGGGCACTGGTCCATGATCAGCAGGCTCCCTGTCTACCAGCCGACGATTCCAGTGCATGGTCCTGTATTCGACACATTCGTAAAGACGACTACCAAGAACGTCTCCGCAAGTACAGAGGTACTAGTAGGTATGGCTTTAACAGTACCGAAGAAGCGGGAGAGCGCATGGTGGGGGATACGGTAGACCTTGTTCATCAGGGAGCGATTCCGAGCATTCCACGCGTCACGAGGAGCGGCCCGGGGTACATGAAAATGTCCTTTACGGAGAAAATGCGACAAGTCCTGTTGCCGTTCTATGAACAGCACAAAACTGGTGGCATCCAAGATTCTGAGGAAATTCACCGAACCATTCCTGGAGGCTTTACAAATTCTCACGTGGTGCTTATGTCCATTATTTCACTCGATCGTTTCCCGGAAGTCCATAAAGCAATATCAAATGAGATTCATCGTATCTTGGAATGGTGGACCAACCAAAGTCTTGTTCCGACGTCGACGTTTGGTATTCGCAACTATCATCGCGGCTCTATGCTGATCAATCATGTCGACCGAGCCGATACGCATATAGCGAGTGCCGTGATCCAAGTAGCGCAAGAAGGTGTCGATGAAGGGTGGCCTCTTGAAGTAATCATGCCAGATGGTAGTGTTGGGGAAGTATATCTTCAGCCTGGGGAGCTTGTACTCTACGAGGGGGCGAGATTTCAACATGGGCGTCCCATGAGATTCAATGGTACCTCGTTTGCGAATGTGTTTTCCCACTTTCGTCCTGTCGACTGGCACGGTCCTGGTAAGAGTCCGAACTATGATGGAAAACTTGATGGAGATGGCTTTATTACCGCCATGCAAGAGAATGGTCGTGATGGCGAGCTTTAAACAAGATTCCAGGACAACATGGTGTGAACAAACAATAGCAACGGCTAGAGTAGAGAAGCTAGAATGAATCGTCAGGTTTGAAACTGAAAAAATAGGTCATAGGACGGAAGAAGCCTCTGCTGGCGAAGTTGCTCTAGCGATTCCCCTCGCTCTTCATTGACCTCTCGATCGACATCTTCCCACACTGGCACTGGGATAAAGCAGTCGGTTGTCGCAATTGGTGTATGCACGGGTACTTCTTTCTCCGCTACCTTTCTTTCGCCTGTAGTAGTAGTACTACTACTACAGCAGTTGCCGTCACATATCCGTACGTCTCTCATAAGCGGCGTTGCCCACGCCTTGCTCTGGACACGCGAAAATGGCCGCGCCGCCCCCTGCCCCTCGTCATTCTGGATCCGAATGTGTTTCCAGAATGCCACCATAAACGTCACGCGCCTAGTCGTAGAAGAAGATTCCTCCTTCTTTGGGATAGTAGGAGCCACACCCACTCCCGGCAGCACTCCATGCAGTCGATTCCCGGCAAAAGCCAACAACCGATTCGGCTTTGCAGGACACAACCATCCCCGCGCCGCCAAACTCTTACTCTTGGACGTTTGTGTCGTGACAAGTGTCGCTCCTCCAACGACGGCGCGGTGATCATCACTACTACTCGTACTGATTTCGCTGCATTCTCCCAAATACATCACGGTACTTGCAACAGGATGTCGCAGTCGGCCCCTACCTTCATCGTCACTGTCAAAGTGCAGCTGATGTCCCGAGGAATGAGGTCGACAGTGCGCCCAGAACTCGACGGTCGAACACTCCGCGACAGCAGGAATGGATTTAGCGACATGGCTTTGAATGAAGCGCAAGGTGGATTGCAATACTGTGTCGTTCTTGTTCTGATTGAGTGGTACAACGTAGCTGAAATAGGGAGAGGGTGGAGTGTTGCTGCTGCTGCTACCGTCGCTGTAGTTGTGCGAGGACCAGTAGAGAGATGATGGATGGAAGACTTGACACAGTGCAGTATACATGGACGATGGAAGCATGCAATCGAATGCATGGGCCAAATGAGGAGATGGTGGTGCGACGTTGACAGCGCTATGAATCGGCAATGAAATGATGTGTTGTTGTTGCTGCAGGGCTGCACGCGAGAGTCGGTAGAGAAATCCACGTTCCTTCAAGAGATGCGATGCTTCTGAAAGCGATGAGTTGGTAGTAGAAGTAGGAGTGGTCGTATCGCAGTCGTCTCTTTGTTGCAACAAGAGTGTCGCCAAGATGGACCCTGTACTCATCCATACGTCATCATCCTCGTTGTTGTCGTCGTCGTTGTTGTCAGTATTGCAATTCCGCGTAGTATTGGCCCTGTTTAGAATGTCCCGTAGGATGGATTGAACGTGTTCGAGCTCTTTTCCAGACGTTGCTTCCGTTCGAAGCTTTCGAGCATAGTTTAACTGATGCCTTAAGCCTTCGCTCGAGTGGGATTCTTGAAGAGAATAACGTGTTTTCTTGTGATCTTGTGGATGGTGATGGCATGATGCGGGTGTCGTCGTCGTAGACCGAGGTTCGCCATCACCATCCGCACGTTCGTGGCAGTCTTCGGCATGTTCGTGATTGTTGCTGCTCCTTTTCATTTCTGCCTCTCTATGTCTCTTGTTCCCTCTTCACACGGATACACGCAAATGACTTGTCTAGAGTTGCCATGCGTCGCGTTCATGGAATATATATATGGTATCATCCCATTGTGTGTTTTTGGCAAGTCAAGTGTTTCTCGATTCGAGGTTTCCCGCCACATAATGGAATCTGGAATTTGGAACAGTTTTGCTGTTGAAGATATCTTTCCGTAGTCTAAGAGTACCACAGTCTCGTGTGCGTTTCTACGCGCAACGTAATTTCAGTACCCGCGAGAATCTGCGCGACGTGCGAAGTCGAGTGAGTCGATTTTGTCACTGACACCGAAATGACGTTTCGAATGGATGATGCAGTTCGACCCGTCCCACAGCGTGAAAAAGAGGGTGGTTTGGTTGCTGTCGTCGTCGATAAGTCATCTCAGTAGAGTCAAAGATTGCTTTCCCAACATGGTGCGCCAGCTCATTCTTCTTTTCAGCATGATGACCCTCTGCGGAAATGCCTTTGTTCTACAAAAGGCTCCTCGTGCTGTTTCTTCAGCATCATCCATCACCGCGCGTCCTCCTCCTGGCATCGCCGTCCCACATCATACAGTCTTGTTATTCTCCGAGCCAGAGCGACGGGATGCCTCTCGGAGTGGAACCAAACGCGAGAGGCTCGACAAACTGGCGGAACTGGAAGAGAATCGCGTCGAAACTGACAAGGGCTTTGTCTTGAAGGCGACCGGTGGATTCGTTGGGTTGCTAGTAGTCTTGTTGGCAGTGGCCTTCTCGTCGGGTGTACTGGACAGTGCCTTCGGTGGGGGATACTAAACAGGATTTGTTTGCAAGACAGCACTTTTACTAGCTTTGGTGCAAGAACAGTCCGTGCTACATGTCTGAGCGTCGTTAGAACTACATGGTACTTTGTACTACTTTACGAGTAGTACCTAGTACTTGACAGGTGATCTAGAGAGTTAGCAAGGCAGTACATCTGTTTGCATTATATTGAATTCAATCGCCAACGATCGTCTTGTCAAGTACAAAGTAGTACTTTTTGTAGTAGCTATAGAAGTAGCAGTGCTCATCCTAGACTGGGGCGACCGCACTGTCGAACCGCAGGTATCCTCGTCGACATACTTATCTAAGAATGTTCGAGAGAGAGAGAGAGAGAGAGAAAGAAGGCGATGCGTACATGATGCATTGTATCCTCATCATCATGCCACCAGTTCCAGCGACACTTTGGCATCCGCCACACCGTCCGCATGTTGAATCACATCTTGCTTGACCGTCTCGGCCAGCTCTCTGGCTTCCACTACGGACAGATTTGCATCCTTGTCAGCAGAGACAACAATGTCCACATCACAGTATTGCTGTTCGTCGTCGTCCAACGATGAGAAATGGACCAAGACGTTGCTCACGTCCTTTAGTCGTTTGCTTGTCACTGTTGTTGTTTCCGAGGGGTGATGGAATGCACGTGAATATTTCAGTGTACGTCTCACATTCTCTTCCACTTGACAAGGAGTCAAGGCAACAGTGTCAAGCGGTCGGGGCGTTGCATCAATACCACCATTGTAACCAGCATCCGTATCAAAATGCTGCGACACGCCCTTGGACAGTCCTCCTTCACGAGTGCTTGTCGTCAATGTAGTAGATAATGTCGTTCTTGTTGTGTCATGCTCCTGTTCGTCTTCGCTGCCTTCTACCTCCTCCTCCTCTTCCTCAGCATCGTCATTCTCATCATCATTGTGCGTCTTGAGTACAACTGCAACATCATTCACCGACGGCTGTCTGGACAATATCGCATTCCTCAATACCCTCACAACCTGCGTCGTCGCCGACGCCGACCGAAGCGGATTCGTTTCCACCGTCAAATCCACCCACGACCGACTCCCCAAGAACCTCGTCCGCACCGACGGCGTCCCCACCAAGTCATCCTGCAACTGATATTCCACAATCGCCCGTTCAACCGTCTTTTCAATCGACCTCTTCAACTCCAAATCCTGCGTATCCGTCAATTGCAAGACGGCCGACCACCCCACGCGGAGTCCCGTAATGCCCACCATGCCCGCCACAAAGAGTCCCCCGAGGGGGTCTAGGGCAGGAATGCCCCCCGGTGCCGTGGCGCCCCAGATACTCACGAGGGCCACAATGGAGGAAAATGCATCGCTCCGATGATGCCAGGCATTGGCCAAGAGGACTTGCGATTCGGTGCGTTGAGCGACAATCGCAGTCGCTCGGTACAAGAGTTCCTTGGAGACGATACTGACAAAGGCTGCAAGGAGCGCAATGCGGCCTGCGGGTCCTGTAGCAGTGGTAGTGGTAGTCGTCGTCGTAGTGATTAAGGAAAGAAAGGATTCGTAGGCATAGGTTCCAAAGCCCACAGCCGCCATGGTCAACATTCCTGCCACCAACAAGCTCCCCAGAGCCTCAAATCGATCATGTCCGTAGGGGTGATCTTCATCCGCCGGGAGACTGGCAATCCGGACTGTATAGAGGGTGACAATATCACTGGCCAAATCCGAAAGGCTGTGTCCTGCATCGGCCACCATGGCACTGGACTTGCCGACAATGCCTGCGATGAATTTGAATATCGTCAAGCCAATGTTGACGGCTGTTCCGATGAGAGTGACGCGTTCGCCGGCGCGTGCCTTGTCCCAGTCAATTGTAGTTTTGCTGGAGGTAGTACTAGTACTAGTAGTAGTAGAGGATGCTGCCGCCGCTGCCGCCGCCATGGTCGTATGCGCTTCTACAGTGTTCCATACTTCCGTCGCTCGGACTCTTGTTTTTGCAATCCAGCCTCGACTCTTTTCGACGGCCGCCAAGAATGCTGCAAAGAGCAAACTGACACCCACGTTGAGTGTAGGAGACGTTGTGGCACGATGATTGTAAAAGGTGGCAATGAAAAACATGCAAATGGTGGCAATGGAAACGCGGATAATGGCATTGCGACGAATCAAGGAAGAGGGAGGAGGGGGCAGTAGAGATGGTGATGACGAAGTAGTACTTGAAGTAGTAGTACTACTAGTAGTAGTGGGACCATGATCGTGATGATGCAGGGAGGGGTGGTGATGAATACTCGTAAGAGAAGCAGAAGTAGTAGTCGAAGCAGTGAACGTCAAAGTAGTGGCAGATTGGCGCAAGAGCAGAGACAGTTTGTTGCCTGGCGCCGACCCTCCTCTCCTCGTACCATCCGTATGGTGAAACTGGTGATGGAGAGGACCTCGTAGTACCGGTATTTGATGAGAAAAGGCAGCTGCGACTCTTCCACCACTGCTAGTACCTCCACCACTACTAATAGTACTGCTCGAAAGCAGCCAAAACAACAACACTTTCACAAAGAAGCTTGTTGGTAGGTGGCTCATTGCGCTGCTGCTGCGTTCTACTCACGTAGTGTCGTCGTTTTGTAGTCACAAAGAGTCTGTGTGTGTGTGTGTGTGTGTGTGTGTGATACACAGGACAACAAGAACAGTCACAGGAGAGACCGCGGGCAGCTTGCGCCATCTTCCACCTCCCTTCCCCCACACGCACGGACGGACGGACTTTTAACATCAATGGAATCAGGAGTTGGGATCTTCGTGATCGATCTATCTGTACGTCGTAGGATTCGATTCGTGTGGTGGCGACAGCAACACGGACAACTAAACTACGAGTACATCCTAAATTATACAGTAAATTACACCTTTTGGTGTTGTTGGTGTTGGCGTTGTTGTTGTTGGTGGTGGTGTTTCCTTCAGTTTTTCTTGTTTCGATCGTACTATACACAGAATGAGCGAGACACACCAAGACGACGATGCGCTTTTTCCAGACAGCAATGAGGAGGAGGAGGAAAGTGACGACGACAAAGATACACCCACGCAGACTTCCAAAAAGCGCAAAGCTACTACTCAAGGTGTTGTTTCCTCCAAACACACTAAAAAGACAAAACGTACAATGTCCATGATTGATGATGCAGCCGAACACTCGGGAGACGAAGAGGACGATAGTGAAGAGGATAGTGAGGACGAGGATAGCGATGACGATAACAATGACTATGTCCGAGATGACTTTGTTGTCGATGAAGTAGAAGAACGAGTGGCAAGGAAGAAACGAGATGTATTGGAAGACAGTGAGGATGAGGAGGATGATGAGGAGGAGGAAGAAGAAGAGGATGATTCTCCTCGTCGCTTGAAGAAACATCGTGTGCGCAAAATTCGTCACGGCGATCAACAGTTGGACGACGAAGATTTGGCACTCATTCAAGAGGCAGGAATGGCTCAAAACTCTAACAAGGATACTACTGCCGCCAAGGAGCAACGTCGTATTCAACAGGAAGAAGAAGAGCAAGAAGAACGGGATCGACGCAAGGCACAAGCAGTAGTGGCACATAATGAAGCGGAATTGCGCAAGGGACTCTTTTATGAAAGTGACGAGGAAGACGAACAACAACAACGAGTGCCCAAGAACCGTCGTCCTGATCCACAACAACAACAGCAACAACAGCAAGTTGTGGAACGCTACGATGAAGACGGAATGGATGATTTTATTGATGATGATATTGGCGATCAGGGTGATATCATGGCTTCGGAAATGGGACGTTTCCATCCAGACAATGCTGGTGGGGACAATCGAGGTGCAGTGGTCAGTGAAGCCCAACTCACGGAAGCGAGTGAAATCTTTGGAACGGATTACTTGGATTTCATGGGAGAACAAGCTGGCAAGGGAGGACAAGATGATGATGATGATGAAGAGGATGACTTGCTCCAAAATAACAAGTATCGAGAACGGGGTGTCGGTGTTGATTATGGTATCGATTCGGAGGAAGAGGTGCTGAGTGACGACGACGACGATAATGACTTGTTTGGAGGCGATGACGAGGACGAGGATGGTGATGGATCCGGTAGGCAGACTGCGCAACAGCGTGCCGAAGCCTTGCGTCTCAAACGAGAGCAGCGGGAGTTGCTCAAGGCGGAACGGCGCAAACAGGCGCGCCTCAAGAAATCGGAAAAGCGCAAGGCCCAGCTCCGTCGGGCCTTTGAACCCGTACAGTTGGTCGAGAACTTTTGTACGGATCGGGACGATGAAATTAGGGCCAAGGATGCTCCGGAGCGTTATTTTGACTGGACGACTCCGTTTCACGGTCCATCAGATGTGGTTGGTACCACGACTACCTCTGCTCCTGAAATCAGCGAAGAAGAGGAAGAAGAAGCCATTTGGATCATGGGGCGCATCCCTGACATTTCGGCAGAGTTCTTTTCTCCCATATTCGAAGCTACAGATGATCTCACAGAGGCCCTCGAGAAGCGACAGCGGTCCGTCACAGACTCTATCGTACACGCGCTCCGTTTCATGCATCGCGACAAGCTCGAACCGGAATTCATCAAGCGTTACCGGGCCGACATTGTGACCTCAAAGGTCGTTCGTGAAAACTTGTACAATATCATGGACGAAGATGGAGAATGGGATCGATTGATTTATGCTCGCAATAGGGTCGAATCGCTCCTGGGAGACATTACGGAAGCTATGCAAGGCGCAGAAGTCAAGGGTGTAGAAGAAGCCAATATCTCCAAGCTCAGAGAGGAAGTCCAGATAGCGCGGGAACGGCTCGATGAGACGCTCAAGCAAGAGAGCGATATCAAGGTGGAGCTTGAACAAATCGGTGGAGACGCAGGGACCACGGATGACGACGACGACGACGACGACGACTTGTTTGGAAAGGACGACGATGAAGAGGTGAGTGAGAAATGATGCTGTCCAATTCTTTGATTATTTTTGCCCTGCTGACACACCACCACCGCTTTTTGCTTGCACCAGATGGACGAAGAAAAGAAGAAGCAGAAAGAGAGACTCGATTCTCACTTGGGCACGGTCCAGTCGCTTCTTGAGGAACGCGCCGAGCGCGTGGCGCAGCTTGCGTCATCTCTCAAGGTGGCCGAGTCTCAGAGCCGCGACTCTTTGGAGGACCAAGGACCAGCGATACAAATTACGAAGAAGACGTGTCGGTCTTCTCTGTGGAATTTCGAGGACTATCAGCAGTACGTGGGAATGTTGACTGACACCCGTCACATTCTTGACCTGAACAGCTATTTGTCTTTACTGAAAGAAGGAAATGTCGCAATTCAACTGAAGGAAGTTCCTTCCAGTGCTGCCGATGCAGCTGCATCAAATGATCGCAGGAAGAGAAGTCGGCGTTTCAATCGTGACTTCTATCGCACATGTGTTGCCGAAGGGCTTCGAGCCATTTGCTACCGTTTCATGCTTTCGCCTTTTCGAGCTGGAATCAAGCTCGAGGATATGCAAACAACTGGAAATTTCAACTATCAAAAAACCCTCCCCGGCGAGGAAGGAGGAGAAACGGTAGGCAACCCGCTGAACTGGGTCTCTCCCGTTATTCCCGAGACTTCGCCTGATCAGTTTGCGAGCGAGCTGATTGGAAGCGGTGAGCTGGTGCTCTTGTCTTCTGCTCAGATTGACGCGAACGACATCGAAACGCAGGACCCCTTGCGTGGATGCCGCTATGTCGCCGCCATGGAGCTTGCTCATGAACCAAGAATCCGGAAATGCTTGAGGGCGATCTTTCGCGAGAGGGCTGTTCTCATGACCCTACCAACCAAGAAAGGTCTGGATGCAATCGATGCCTTCCATGATTACTATGGCCTCCATCTGATTAAAGACAAACCTGTCAAAGAGCATTTCAAGATGAGCGACAGGGAGATCGAGCAACGGAAAACGGGCCTTGGCGTTGACGAGCGTCGAGATCTAGACGTCGAGATGAAGAAGCGTGAGCGGGATAGCTGTCTTCAGTATCTAAACATTCTCAAAGCAGAGCAGACTGGCGATGTCGTCGCGCTGGTGCACATGCCATTCCTGCATCCTCAGGGTGAGACTTGGTACAAGCAAGACGTGGCTGTGCTTAAGGATCGCGAAAGGCAGGATCTGTCACCTTTGATGACTGAGCTTGAGAAAGTGTACATGCCGCTGGACGGAGACACCGACGAGTGGAACGAGGAGAGACGCAAGATTCTGCGCTTGGCCCTTACCACTTTCTTGCTCCCGCAACTCGAGGCCGAAGCTCGAAAAGAGTTGCGCGAGGCTGCGACGAAGGTCGGTCTCATGGCCGCCTCCGAAAATCTCCGCGGAATGGCCATGGAAGGCCCTTATCGCCCGGCTGCGCTCCTTGGAGAGAACCGTTATCTTGTGCCGACTGGGGATCTTCCTATAGTTGGTGTTTGCTGCTCGTCGGATGGGAGAGACACAACATATTTTGCTTCTGTCGATAGCCAAGGCGAATCAAACGATTATGTTGCCATTCCGTCCGGTCAACGCGTGGATAGCGATCAAATGCGCGAAAAGCTGATTACCTTTCTGGTGAATTCTCGACCGGCGGCGATCGTTGTTGGCACCGGGGGTGGTCTGGGAAGTCGTCTGCTCGCCAGGAAGCTCAGTGATATACTGCCCCAGGCCATTGACAAGTGGAACAACCGATTCCATCAAGGCGAGGATGAAGATGACGAAGAGTTTGAACAGCGCCAGATGGAATTTAAAGCGATGTATCGTGATGATTTCGAGGAAGAAGACGTCTGGAAATGCAACGTGGATCTAGTAGATGATAGCGTCGCCCAGCTCTTTGGTCGAAGTGTACGGGGAAAGAAAGAGTTTCCCGATATGGACGTAAATCTCAAATGCGCCATCGCTACCGCAAGGTATGCAAAAGATCCTTTGGCTGAATTGGCGTATGCATGGAATGTTGCCAGCGATGCCGGTGTATTCGGAACCGAGATGCTGTTCTTGAACATTCATCCTATGCAGCAGCTTCTTCCAAAGACTGTGCTTCTCCGTCATTATGAGAGATTGCTTTGCAGTGCGGTCGCCGAGGTTGGTGTAGATATCAATGCCGCTTGCACACACGATCACTTGCACGGGCTTCTGTCGTTTGTCCCCGGCCTTGGACCGAGGAAAGCCGGGAATCTGAGACAGAATCTTGTTGGCATTGGAGGAGTTGTGCCCAGTCGGAAGACGTTGCTCGCGAAACGTCTGATGGGACCAATCGTTTACAATAACTCTGCTGGCTTCCTGAGAATTCGCGATATTGAGCAACTTT
>OLMU01003281.1:0-20676 GCA_900291995.1 Licmophora abbreviata | reverse complement strand
GAACCTTGCTATAGAGCCAGTCAGGATGTTTGACTCTTGGAACAGGATTTGGTAACTTCTGCAAGGCAGCGGGAATCGTGATGATCTTTTGAATCGTTTTTGAGAGGCGCTGTACGTAGTAATCCCAGTCCAGCACATTCCGAATGTCGAGCTCCTCGGCCCCAAGTCCAGGGGATTTGAGCCATTTGCGGAGGTAGTGCTTCATGACGGCAGGTTCGGCTTTCCAGATCGCAGTGGGTATTGCGCGTTCCGTGACCGGTGCTCCGTACGGTTGTTCAGCGATAATGAACTTGCAGTTTAGCCCTTTGTCTTTGATAATTTCAGCCCCAAGAAATTCTCCGAGACGGCGAGCTGTCGTTTGAGAGGTCCCTTTCTGGTCCCCGTAGTCCTCAAGCTGGCGGCTCATGCTTCGATTCTCGCTAATCAGATCAACGAGCTCGTCTGTCTCTAGACTCTCGCCTTGCGTGTCCAAAACATCGATCCAGTGGTTGGCCACGTCTGCAACACTGGCGTAGCACTCTTCCAGCGAATCTCCATCCAGAAAACGCTCAAAAACCTGAGACTGGAATGTCTTGATCAACTCCAACTCTCCACGTCGCTTGAGCTCGAAACCCTTGAGCTCGGCGAGAGATCCGTCAAAGTTGAAGACTGCATATCGCTTTTTGAGAAGCTTGCCTTCCTCCGTGCTCGAAGGGAGGACCATGCAACGATATGGACCATCCACTTCAAAGAAGATTGAGCACTCACTCCGTGACTCATACGTCCCTCTGGCAGGATCCTTGAGCGTCTGGTACTGGTGGTTGGTAAAGTTGTCGTGAACGTCGGCGTTCAGCATGATACAAGGATATTCAAGCTTGAAATTGTCGCCATGTTGCGTCGTGAAGGTGTAGACATCAGGGAAGCTCTTGGGTAAAATGCACCAGATTCCATCAGTGTCCAGCTCCAGGGGGCGCCCGATTTGCTCGACGAGAATACGTGCTTGGGTGATGAGATCAGCACCGGTCTTCGTCACGATACCGGCCATCTCCATCGAGCGCCAACGGGCTCCTTTCCGCATGACGTATCCATAGAAGCTGTTTAGAATACACTTGTGTGCAACCTGCAACGAATCGTATACCATCGCACGGTCAGCAGCTTCCTTCTTCCCACTTGCATCACCGGCGCTATCAATCTTCTTCTTCCAACTCTTGGTCAGCTTCTTCAACTCATAACGACGGTCACGAAAACGGCGCACAGTTTCGACGTAGAAGTCATTCTCGCGCATACAGACTGTATCGGTACGAGTCTCCTCACTTGTGACTTTGGTCTTCTTGTAGGCCGTTCTAGCGTAGGTCTTCAATCGATCTGCCACAATTTCGGATTTCTCCCTTTCAGGCAGACTGTGGAACGGCCTGCCATCCTGGACGACTTCACGCGAAAGCTGGTCTTTGGCACCATTGTACTCGCTCCTGGTCGCTGGGTTGTAGTCTCCCCGCCAGACCCAATCCATGCGGCGCTTGCAGTCATTCTTGGCCTGGTTAAAGTCGCAGGCTGCGCACGTTGCATCGTCGACCATGGCACTCGGCTGAAGGCGATTCGTCAAGATAATGTTTGGATACATAGCACCCACATCCAAGTGATAAATGTAGGGTTTCTCGACGCGCTTTGGTCTGTCCCGAAGCATCTCCAGCTGCTCCACAATCCGACAGCGGACCTATAGGAAAGCGATGGACGAAAGTGAGAACACGTCAAGAGCCGCGACTTATGACACCACATAACTCCCGTGCTTCTCACATCTTCATAGTTAACAATGTTCGACCTGTCAAGGCCTCCTTCCACTTCAATGGCGAACGTCAGATCACGATCGATGTTGTCGATAAGCATCTGAAACGCAGACGCTTTCAAATCGAACTCATATTCCACATCAGAGCGGTAGACACCTGTCTCCAGACACTCCACTTTGCCTCCAATGTACGTCTCGGACTCGAGTAAATGGCCCTTGTGAAACTTGGCCAACGGATCGGCTTGCTTGTTCGGACAAATAATCGACTTGGAGCAAGCTTGAACCATCAAGAGAGCTTCGCAAAGCGTTCCACTTCCCTTGCGCAGGACGTCTTCAGGACCCATGGGAATGATGGTGCACAAGGAGAAGATAAACATGTGTACATACTTCTCGTAGAGATAGTATGTGGCGACAGCGTCGGATACTGAATACGTCGCCATGTGCACGGGTCGTTCCTGCGCGAATCGCACCATGTCTTCTGGGTCCACCTCGACCGGATCGTAGCCCAGTTTGTACTTCGTGACAGCCTTGAGGCCTTGCGCTCCTTGCGGAAGATAGGAATCACGCTGCACCCAATGAAACGCGTCGAGATGCACCGAGCATCGTCCTCGATACTCGCCCTCTCCCAACTTTTCTACTCCCAGCTCCATCCAAATGTCAAGTTCATACATCGCCGCACGCTGCTCCAAAAACGGCCAATCGAAAAAGTCGCCGTTATACGTGACGACGATCTGCGGTTTGAGGCGCTTGTACTCTTGAAAGAATCGCTGCAACAACGCTTCTTCATTCGCCTCGTTGAAGATGTGAAACGGCCCCGGATAGGACTGCTTGGGTGTGTATTCAAAGTCTTGCACGTCCTGGCTAACGACATCCCGACTGATAATCAAGTATCCCTGCCCATCGACCATGTACGAAATCATGAAAATACTATCGACATTGGCGTCGGGGAATTTGAGCGGCGCCTTCGTACATTCGATGTCGAACGCCATGTACGTTGGGTTGGCCTTCTTTTCCACATCTTCCTCCGACAGTGTGACACCCAGAGAGGTGGCATTGGGAGTGACGGTATACCAAGCACCCGCTCGAATCTCCAAGTCGGTACAGACCCGCACCACATATGGCACATCGTATTCGCGCATGTCAACGAGACGTGCCATGGGATCCTGCGTGGTCGTGGTAGGGTGGTGGAAGGACAGTTGCGCTTCCTTTTGTCGCTTCTGATTCTTTTGAATAATGGGCTGGATGCGCTTGCGCACGTCCATGAGCTGTTGGACGTTGTCAAAGCTCAATTTGAGCATCGGGCGGCCCTCGCGGTGACGCGGCGACAAGTGATTGACGTGATCCAAGTCCATCTTGTGAACGACTTGGACTTGAGATAGACCGTGAGAGTCGTAGAGTCTCATGAGTGTCGAAATGAGGGCTTCGTGAAAGAGGGAGTGGTCCTCTTGAGCTGGGAGAGACGGGATGACGTAAAAGTAGGGACTGTACAAGACGGTCGACTTGAAGGTAGATCCAGAGTCGGTACGGAAGTAGAGATCCAATGCGGCGCGTTCCGGTCCTGACGCAGTGGCTTCTTCCGCAGTCGCAGTCTCGGAGACCGTCTGGGGGTACAGACAGAAAAGAAAAGGCATGAAATAAAAATGGTGAGATCCAACCTGGTGTCGTACGTGCATCGCATTGGTGTACACAGAATCTTTTGTCACGATAGTATTCTTACCGTGGCAAGCATGTTAAAGACCCATCCACGTCTCGTTTCATTCGGCGCCGCATTGGTATGATCGAATCGTTCGTATCCAAAGGAAGCATCGATCTGTTCGCCCTGTTGCTGACGAAGTCGACGGCGCTCGGCACGCCGCTGTGCCAGGAGCTCTTCGTCCGTGAGCTCCGTGTCGCGTTTCGAATGCGTACGGCCCATCTGGCGTTGGTACCGCGACGCCTTATTGTCCATGGCTTGGCCAAAGACGCGTTGGCGACCCATGCTGCAAGAGTTCCGTTCGGGAGGTAGAGTTTGTAGCAAGAAGAGGACACCTATGTGTGATGTTGTGGTGATATCATAGTTGTGATGAAACAATGCGCCAAAATCCAAAAGGTTTCGGGATGAATTAGACTCTATCTACGGTCAAACATACGGTGCGGCTCTGTAGAGAAGGTGCGCGATACAGTGAATTTTGGCGCGACCGAATTGAAGGAATTGCGATATATTTAGCGCGCCGACCGGTTTATAATATCAAAGGTGCTGAATACAATGGGAATGTCCCCCAACCTTCGTCGCAATATGAGGTATTCTACTACGAGGATTGTCAATGTCTTCAATTTCGAGCAAAGTGAACCTTTCATGCGTCGTCCGTCGTCCGTCGTCCGTCGTCCGTCCTTGTGTGATGAGAGATGAACTTTTGAACTTTTTCTGTCGTCTGTTGTGCAGTGTGCACATCTTCTCGAAAGCAAAGAGCTCCGTAGCTCCATTCAACGTGATGAAACTATTCTTTTGCTTGCTCGGTAACAATCTTTTATAAATTGTTGCTCCTGTATGAGACTAATTCGTCGTCATGGTCGAGGAAGACAAGACGAATGCTAATTTTATCATGGCGAGAGAAAACAAGAATGTCAAACGATCCACTGCCTACCTGAGCAACCTCGATGGCCTCCGAGGACTCGGCGTATTACTTGTCATCCTGTATCACTTGGGATACCGCTACACGCGCCACTCCTGGCTCTGTATTTCAGTCTTTTTCAGTCTTTCGGGTCTGCTGATTACCAGTATCACCTTGCAGGCCTTTGAAAAGACGGGAACAGTGAATATTGTCAAGTTTTGGTCTCGACGGGTCGGACGACTCTTTCCCAGCCTCTTTCTCCTCTTGTTGATGTGCGCAGCTTCCCGATTTTGTCGTAGTGAAGATGAAGCTGTTCTATGGTACGAGGGGAGGGACCTCCTTTGGGCCATTCCGTTTCTTACCAACTACAATTTGGTGTATGTCAAGAAGGATGACTACTTTCTCGGTGGGAAGCCCTCCATCACGCGGCATCTATGGACCTTGTCCATCGAAGAGCAATATTACCTCATCTGGCCGCTCGTCCTTTTTCTCTGGACCAAGTATTTCCCACACGGTATCAAAGCATCGTCAGCAGAAAATGCTACTACGAGAGCTAGGTCACACCCGGAGACGCCAGGAAAGTTACAGGCACCAGAAATCGATGGGCCGAACGATGCCGAGACAGAAGGAGAAAATAGTAGCGAAGAAGAACAAGAAAAAGTTTCGCTAGTAAGCGCTCCGAGACAAGTCCAGGTGGGGGATGCAACTGGATTGTTCAAAGCCTTGTGTTGCGCGGAGCTATTTGTAATTCTCTTTTCTTACTTCTCCTCTTGGCTTACGATTTCGAAAATGGGCATGTCTGCGGCATACTTTTCAACTTGGTCGCGCATGGGGGACATTGCGTGCGGTGGTCTCGTCTACTTGCTGGTGAGACTAAACCCCGCGATCTACGAGCGATTCAGACAGCAACCGGGTCTGAAGCCAATGTCGACTAGATTCCGCGTCACTTTGGAGGTCTTCTGGGCTAGCGCCATTTGCCTTGTGGTGTTGCCAGGCGCCATTCCATTGCCGCTCGATGATATGCTCCATTTGTATTTCTACTACTTTCGCCTTCCCTACAGTCTTGCGCTTTGTGTCCTCGCCGTTGCGGGGTCGCTCCAGATCAGCGAACCCCTCCCTCGTTGGGCAGTCTTTAGCCGCGCTTTGTCAAGCAAGTTCTTCATCATTATGGGTTTTGTTTCATACGAAGTTTATCTTATCCATTGGCCCGTCATTTGCTTCTTTGGGAATCCTGTGAATCATGCTATCTCTGAGAAAGGTAGAGAAGACATGGAGACTTTGGATGACGAAGAGGAAAGTCACTCATACTTGCCGGCCGTAGTGCGAGATGGATTGCTCCTACTTGTATCTGTGGCGCTTGGATGGATCAGCTTTTTCTATTTCGCGAAACCGATTCTCTTTGCTGCTCGGACGCGGCGATCGTGGCATGTAGTGGCCTCAGGCTTGTTTGGGGCCATGTGCACTGCCAAGATTATTGATGTTTGTTACTCGGGCGTGACAAATCCAACCACGAACGATGTGGACAAGCTTGAGACCGCGTGGATCATGGGGAGGGATGCGGATGAGCAACGACTGCAGCTTGACAACTATACGAAGACGTCGGGTAAAAACCATGAGCACATTACTACACTTGGAGAAAGTGTCGCTGGTAGATTGGGGGAGCTTTTCAAGGAGGTGGTGCGAGGTTGTCTAACATCTACGATCGAGAACGACGCTCCCGGTTTTGCTTCGGTTGATATTATGAACCTGGCACAACCAGAGTCATACACTGTGAACTACTTTTTGCCTTGCAATGAAACGCTCAAAGATGGAATAATGTGTTCCGAGGCCTACC
The DNA here is from genome assembly GCA_900291995.1 of Licmophora abbreviata. NCBI lineage: Eukaryota > Bacillariophyta > Fragilariophyceae > Licmophorales > Licmophoraceae > Licmophora > Licmophora abbreviata. Next base: position 14,489 of record OLMU01003281.1, on the reverse strand, counting down.
GGGAAATGCGAACTAGTGTTCTACGCTATATCCCGCTTTCGAGACCAGACTCGGTAATCTTGCACGATTCGCACTGGTTTTCCGATCCAATTTTTTCGGGAAGAAGATTTCTTGATGCGGAACTGAGACTAGAGGCAATGAACAACTTCGCACGACAAGCTGCAGAGTTTGGAGTCAAGAATATACATTACCTGACACAGTCAGCGGGTAAGCACATCGAGCGTCGCATACGACAGTTAAAGTACGAGGGGGAGTTGATACAATCATTTTTGAAGGATCGGGCATGCGAGAACAAGAACAGCACCCCACGAATCGCGTTCACAGTTGTGGCTTGGCATCGTTTGACGTGCCCAACGTTCGAGAAAGGAAAATGCCCCGAAATTGTGCATGGATTCAAGAATATTCTTCCGGATGGCACGCACCCGTCAGGACTGAGCGGAAGATGGTTGGCGGCTCAAACACTTGCTTCCATACTAGCCGAGGAATTGTTACGCAGACCTGAGATGTCCAAGCACTTCCCAGACTGGGAAACAGCCATCGAAAACTCGGTCAGCCGGTGCTTGTTGGACGCATACCAACCGGATGGCAATCCCCGCCTCGAGAAACTGGTGCAAACGCGCTGGATCTGTCCTCAAGATACCGGGCTTTTCCAACCCTGACTGACAGTGCTGTAAACATACAATGTGACCATTCAAAGCAGCGAGGTATGGGAAGGTGCACCGACCGCCCTCTACCGCCAGAGCTCATGTAGAATGCTCCCGTAGATGTCCAGAGGTCATCACTCGTTTGTTATAATAATAAATACTACCATGCTACCTTTTTCATCCTTCTTCTCTACTACAAGTGCTTAAATTTCGGGTACTTGTCCTTCAGGGCCGCTAGCGCTTCACTTTCCACATGTGTCTTGGGCAAAACACCTTGGTCTCTTGCGCGTTTCAGTTCCGGGAAGACCACCGTCGAAGGACCAATAAAGTCCGTCGTACCCATCAGCAATCCCATTCCCAACGCCGTACTGGCCATAAGGTCAAATCGTTTCGTCACACTGGCCATGACGACACCTGCCGCCATGCCTCCCATCACAGAGTTCCAGGAATCCTTCTTGTTACGAGCGCCTTCTGCCAAACACTCGACGGCGCAGAACGAGGCTCCCGCCAGGGCCATGTACGTGGCGGGTCGAATGAGCACACGAGCAACGGCACTTGCCTCTGTGCGTCCCACAACCGTCACGCCCTTGGCGGATGGTAGGGGGTCTGGAAACCAAGCAATCTGACAAGCTCCAAAGAAGGTCCCCGCCGCGGCTCCGGCAATCTAAGAGGAGAGAACGACCAAAAAATGAATAGCTCGATCGTTAAGTTTGGATTGGATTACTTCGACTCAAGGGAACATGGCAGCACGCGACGCACGTACCAGCGAGTTGGAAGTTCGGCTAAAACAGGAGCCTTCTATGACACTTGGTCTATCCAGTGGCTCTCCCCATACATTTTTGGGGCCTTCTTCTCCTCCTCCCATGGTGGAAATGTGCGTTTGAGTGAAAGGAACGAGAAAACAAGCGAAACAGGCAAGAGACACTATTGTCGTCGGCCTCTCCTCTGCAGTCTCGCGGGCGAAGATCTCCGGGGTAGGCGCTGGTACCGAGAGTACGTAGCTCGTACATATGCTACAGAGTTCTACGTAGGTTCAGCTCGTCAAGCTCCCGTGTAGTTCGAGTCTTGTGACGGGTGACCGCGCGCGGCTGGTGGCGACGAAAGGACCTCGTTTCTTGTATTACTCATATCAAAATTCACCTTAACTGTTAAACAATCATTGCAATGATCGAGACGGCGAAACCGCCAACGCGCAATCGTCATTTTTGCCGTCTCGTCTTCCCTCTTCCTCTCCACTCACTCACTCACTCACTCCTTGACCAGCATTGTAAAACAGACATGATGAATCCCGACAATGGCATGCAAGCAATGGAACTGGAGCCCACCTTGGGGCATGGCGATGGCCTCATGAAACAACAAGAGCAAGAGCCTCGTGCTCGCTCTCCCGTGGAATTTTGCCAGTCGCTCTGCGCCCTGATTGTTGCCTACGCCTTGTATTATCGCACAGTGTCCACTACGCTCGGGGTGATTGCCTTCATGGTCGTCATTATTCTCTTTTTTGACTTTGTGGCCTACCGGTCCACCATGAAAACGCACTTGCCTCGAATGCAGCATGACTACAGTGCGATCAATTCCCTCTATGCCTTGAAGATGGCGAACGTGGATCACTGGTGCTTGTTCGGGGACGATGATTCCTGTACTTGTCTGGATCCGAATCTTCCCTCTCCTCGAGGAGAAGTCAAGGGATGGGCCCATGCGCATCGTCTCAACAAGGACATTGCGGCAGCGGCTAGTGTCAAGAACCTCAACGTCGTCTTTGTTGGAGACGAAACCATTGAAGCATTGAACGGACGTTTGTTGGGCAAACCGTTTCCAGATGGACCGGCGATTTCTAACTTTTTTAACAAGACGCTTACCAAAGAGGGGGGATCAAACATTGAAGGACTCGCCTTGGGCATTGCCGGAGATTCCGTAAGTATGGGTTGTGCGTCGCGCGAACTCTAGCGTGAGGTCAGTGCAATCCTAGATCTTCCTTCTCACGGCGATGTTTATCGTTTACTCTACTGTATCGGTACAGACTTCGAATGCCATCTGGCGTTTGAATCACGATGAAATGCCAGAATATCTCGATCCTGGCGTGTGGTGGATTAGCATTGGGGCCAATGACCTGGCTGTGGGTCAGTGCTCCGAGGAAGTCACTGTCTTGGGCATTTTGCGCTTGGCGGAAGAACTCAAGACTCGCAGTCCTGGTTCCATCGTGGTGGTGAACTCTATCTTGCCGCGTGTTTCCAAACGCACCAAGAAGCACATGGCCAAGAAATTTCTCAATGTGTGGCCGTCGATTCAAGTGGTCAATCGTGCCTTGGAAAACTATTGCTCCAAGCATGATCACTTGGAGTACTTTGATGCCACTCCGCTCTTTATCACGGGCTCGCGTGACAAGAAAAATGGATGGGACCTTAAAAATCTGAAAAAGAACCTCATGTCGGACCAAACCGAGATTTCCATTGGGGGGTACAAAGCTTGGGGCAAGGCCATTGTAGGCGTGCTAAAGGAGCTTGGGGCGCGCGAGGAAGCTGTGCCGGAGTATGACTATGACGGGTCGTACTTGGATGATGATTTCGCATTCATGGACGATTCGTTCTAGCTACATGGCTTGCTTTGTCATGAGCTTCGGCGTTTAGCAGTCGTCTCTAGTAGTAGTATTGCGATGTCTTGCACGTCTGCTGTTTAATGATTGTTCTTCTTGTGTGGACGTATTGAGTATGCCGTGAGACATTCCTTGCCAAAGCATTACTTCCCCTTAGTTCTATCATACCAGGTACATACAACCCACTACACGGAGATACGTTCAGGATTTTCCTGAAGAGTCATGGCATTTTTGTCGTGAAGGAACTCCTTGAAACGTTCCGGCTTCTTGTTACCTAGGAGCTTTTCCAAGTCCTGTGTGTAGTTCGATCCACGTTCATCGACCCCGCTTGCCTTGGCCTTTTCCAGGGTCGCGAAGTGCTTGACCTGCCAATCGGGAAAGCCCCGCTTCTTGAATTCGGCTTCAAACTCGTGTAGACCAATCGCTTCGTGATGCACTTTGGATCCATAAAACTTGGAGAGCCACGAGGCAACGTTCTTGTCGGTGATCATATAACCCGAAAGCTGGTAGACCACGTTCCGGTGTTTCTTTCGGTTGACAAGGACCACAACAGCAGCTCGTGCAATGTCGTTGGGACTCACGTAGTTGACGCCCATAGCGTAGGAGGCAGTGACGTACTTGTGTTCCTTGCGCAGAGCCTCTCCCTGATACACGAGTGGAGCCGACATCAAGTGTGCGGTGCAGAGGAGGGTGTACGTCATGGGAGCTTCCATCACGGACTTGTTCGTAAGAACGTCATCGCACGCACGAAGGAACTTGACATGCGAGACGAAATCCTGGTAGGTGTCAGCGTTCTTATCTCCTTTCGTGTGAATGAATGAAAGCTTGACAAAGTGGTCGACCTTGGCCTTGCGACAGGCCTTGGTGAAGGTGGAGAAGGTGTCCACAGACGATTCGATGAGAGGGAGGGCACAAAAGACAGACTTGACTCCGGTGAGGGCCATGCCGTACTGCTCTTCCTTGGTCCAGTCGAAGGATACGATCGTAGCGCCCTTGCCCTCCAGTTCCTCAGCAACCTTCTGTCCGATGGACGGATCGACTCCGAGCTGACGGGGACCCTTCCAGATTCCGACCCGGATGTCCTTGTAGCCGGCTTCGAGGAGGTTCGTGGCCACGCGGTAGCCAACCACGCTGGTTCCCGACGTGATGAAGATCGTGCCCATGTCATCGTCCGTAGTGAGACCCATCGGGTCGAGCACGTTCTTTAGAAAGGCCATGGTGCAGGTGAAACGCGGTTACCAGACAGGTGTTGTACCAGTTCCAAGTATCCTACACACTGCACATTCAACATGCAGTTTCAAGTTCTGTTTTACACAGGATCCAAAACCGACGATACCACGATGAGAAGCCGGCGGGTGTCATTCATCAGCTCCAAAAGTCATTGACTCTGCATGCCTTTCGCGTAGAATTCTACACGATATGTACCATGGGTCAAGGTCATTACCACGGTCGAAACCCGGATGTTGCGATCTTGATCTGTTTCCTGTTTTTCCGGTTTTGGAATTCAAAAAACATACACACCCATTCACATGCAAAGCCGCGCCCGGTTCTGCTCTGAGACGTGTGGTTTTCATTGTTTCACTGAGAACAGGATTGAGCGTTGCGGGTGGCCTTGATCCTTCGAATCATCATCATCATGGCGACTGCATCCCCAGAAAAACCGCTGGAAAATCAGCCGAGTACGTTTGACACGATCTCTCAGGCGATCTTTGGTACTACAGCTGCTGAAGTTGTCGACAACGAACAAGACGAGGGCGAACAGCTTCCCGAAGCTAGACCTAACGAGAAGAAGCCTCTCTCTCGCTTTGGTCGTCTCGAGGCTGACCAACCTAATCTACTGGGTGCCAGTGTCAAGGAGTTTACCCAGATCCAGTCTCCCATTGAGGGCTACTTGAAGTCTTGTATGGCACAAGTCCCCGTCTCCGAATCGCTTCATGACGGCATCCGCGTAACCAAAATTACCTCCTTTGGCAAGTCCAAGTCTCGAATTCTCACCATCAGTGAAGAAAACTTTGCTATTTTCGTGACACACGCCAAAGTCAAGGGCGGTGCGATGAGTACGGTCGCGACCAAATTGCCGCTACCCGTCTTTACGCGCAAGGGCATTCGAGGATTCGGTACGCGCGATGTGCGGGATCAGTTCGTGCGATACATTGATGTCAGCGATTTGGATAGTATTCAGACGAGTGTAGTGGGAACTCGCAAATTGGAGTTGGCGAGAGAGAACAGTCGTCTCAAGGGACTCGACAGTAAGGTTGATGTGGATGCGTCGCAGATTGTGACACTTCGCCATCACGGAAATCAAAACCTTGATGTTTTGATTGCCAATGCGAGCGAAAGAAAGGCATTCGTCGGAGCGGTTCGTGGCATGATGAAGGCGTATCAAGATGCACAGGCGTACATCTTTAACGAAGCGGGATTACTCCGCTACATCTGGTACGACATTGATGCGGATCAGGACGGATCGGTGGGAGAAAAGGAATTTCTCAAACTCCTCAATCGCATCAACTTGTACATCAAGAATCCGAAAAAGGTGTATAAGGAGTTCTGTCGTGAGAAAGAGGTCAAGCAGCTTACCTATCGTCAAACGATGGACCTGTTGACGCGCATCAAATATGGCAAGGTCGAAGGAGTCAAAGCGGAGAGTATGGCGTTGCGGATCTGGAACGAAGTCTTCGGAGAGGACACCAAGTATGTGTCGACCAGTCAGTTTCTCGAGCGCTTTATGCATCCTTTGCAAAAGGAAACGGATGCGACGGAGGCTGATGTCAGGCTCCTCTTCGGAATTATCAACAAGGTTGAGATGCATCGAGACGAAGCCAAGTTGCCAGTCAAGGATGGTCACTTGAGTAGGTTCCGGTTCCAGGCGTTCCTTCATCATTCCATCAATGATGCCTACAATCCGGATGCTCTTCAGTTGGACATGGGCTCCTTAAACCGTCCAATGAGTCAGTACTGGATAAACACGTCGCACAACACATACCTCACCGGTGATCAGCTCAGGTCGACTTCGTCGGTGGAAATGTACATGAAGTCGTTGCACCGAGGTTGCAAATGTCTCGAGCTGGATTGTTGGGACGGGGAGACTTCACCGGATGGGGAACCGATTCCCGTTGTCTTTCATGGACACACTCTCACCACGAAGATTTGTTTTGCAGACATTGTCCGCGGAGTCAAGGCATACATGGATGAGAACAAAGATACTCTCCCCGTTATTCTCTCTCTCGAGAATCACTGCAGCCACCCCTTTCAAACTGTCATGGCAAAATGTCTCCGTGAGATCTTGGGCGACTTTTTGTACGTTCCGAAATTCGAAGGTGAAGGCGGCAAAGATACGTCGAAGATGCTGCTATCTCCCGAGGAACTTCGTGGCAAAGTCATCATAAAGGGCAAACGCCCTCCCGAGCCAGACGACAGTGCTGTCGAAGGTGACGAGACAGAAGAAGATTACGATCCGTACGACCCTTCCGCAAAGTCCCCTCCCAAGGCTCCAGGTCGCAAGGCTTCGAAGAGTGCACAGACAACCGGAAGTCCCGATTCTAAGGCTGCCCCGAAGCCATCCAAGATTGTTGCCGAGCTTGCGTGCTTGACCTTGTTTCACGGACTCAAGTTCAAGTCATTTGATAAGTCCATCGAAGAACCACCATCGCACATGCACTCTATCGGAGAAACCAAGATTGGTAAAATCCTTGCAAAAGATCCGGAGAACGGCGCGAAATGGCGCTTGTACAACGTGAATCACATGACCCGCACCTACCCAGCTGGCTCAAGGCTCGACTCGTCCAACTACAATCCGGTCCTTGCCTGGGCCGTGGGATGTCAGCTGGTGGCATTGAATTTTCAGACGTCTGATACTCCTCTTTTGTTGAATGATGGAATGTTCCTCCAGAACGGGCAGTGCGGGTACGTCCTGAAGCCCCCGGCTGCTTTGAAGTACACCCCCGCTGATCCGGTCATGTTTAGATTCCGAATCCTGAGTGGGAGCTGTCTTCCCAAACCGAATGGAGCTACTACTGGAGAGAACATTGACCCGTATGTTCAGGTGACAGCACACGACGTCATCACGAAGGAAGGAAAGGAAGAGTACAAGAGCACAACGTATTCAAATAAGTGCGTTGACGACAACGGATTCTGCCCTGTATGGAACGACACGGATTTTCAAGAGTTTACGATCGAGAGTCCAGAAGTAGCTATGATTCACTTCACCTTAATGGAAGAGGATGTGGGACTCGACGACAAGGTGGGGCATGCCGTGATTCCTTTCAGATGCCTGCGACGTGGGTATCGGTCGATTGGGTTGTACCACAAGCATGGCACACGAACTGGCCCGTTCAGCCTCGCGTCGATCCTGGTTGAGATTGATTATTGACGAAACAAAATTGCCTGCAAGTAAAACTGTCCGCATGTGTATGCATGGCTAAAAAAAGTAAAATGGACGCTTATCCGTTATTGTTCTTTTATCATGAATAGCTGCTTCATGGCTTTGGAGCCGTCGTCTGCGGCGCAAGATTTTGCCGAGTCGCCATCCATGTCTTGCTGATCGGGGTCGGCGCCTGCTTGGAGCAAAATTCTTGTCACTTCAACATGCCCGGCAATCACAGCCGCCTGCAAGACACTAATACCCTCGTGATCACTTGCGTTCGGGTCAGCTCCGTGATCTAGCAGAAGCTGCACAATGTCCGCTTCCCCTCGATCCGCCGCAAAATGAAGACAACTCTGTCCGGACTCGTCAGTCGCAGTCACATCAGCACCGTTCTCCAGTGCAACCCTGAGTCCCTTCCAGTCATCTCGACTCGATGCTCGCACCATCCGGTCGTTCCACGATAGTTCACTCTCGTGTACCTCGTCTTTCTCTTGTTCTTGTTGTGGCATGCTTGGTCGCAGTCCCATACTCGTAACGTCAACCATGTAGTCATCCTCGTCCTCGTCGTCCTCATTGTCGTCCAATGCAGGATGATCATCTTGAAAGAAGTCTTGTATGGCTTCGACATAGTATCTCATTGCGAGACTCTTCGTCATGCCCCGAAATCTGCTCCAGGCGGAGTGCTTGGCATGAGCGACAAGCTGCATGCGACTCGGAGTGAGGGCCGTGCAGTCACCTGCTGTGGCCTGCTTGTATAAGCCATACAGCATGAGCTTGTCCCCGTTCCGTAAATGCTCTAGTTGCGATGCTAGTCGAGCGCATTCGTAAAATATCTGTATGAGTTCGTCTTGTGAAAGAGTGGCAAGGTCTTGTTTGGATAGAAAAATAGGGGACTCTGTGTTTCGACGACATGATCTGTCCTTTCTTCGATACGACCAGAAGAAGAGAGACGCTATTCCGATGGTAGCGACGAAAGCAAGGGTAGACTGTGCTCTCGATGGCATTGTGGTGTGGATATAGATAGGAGAACAGAAGAGGAGAACCCCGCGACGGTGTGTAATATCATGGCAACAACGCCGGGGACCGGGTGCCGCCCACACCATCGCGATGTGTCACTTTTGTGAAGTTTGGCGCCAAACTCATGTAAATTTATCTTCAGACCTGAGTATGTTTCAACCAAACTTTGGCCAAAACTTTAATTTTGGTCCATTGTGCCTTTGAAATGGTTCGAAAGTTCAAAATATATCTTCTTTTATCATATTTTGGCCAGAATCTTCCGTTGAGGTCGCCGTCATGGCATTGGTGGTGCAACAAAATGCGCGCTCTTCACGAGTCACTCACATATTTTTTTGAACACACTGTGAAACGGCAGCGTTGCATTGCTTCCTCAGATACTGTGTACTCTAGACAACAGCATGACGGAAAACAGTACAGCGACAACGACCGATGGAAGCGTGGGCTCGGCAGGAGTAGAGGATCCTCCCGTCGCGGCGGCAGAGCCCAGGACGCTCGGAGAGCTTAAGAAATCCTTCCAAGAATTCGGAACTTCGGCGCATGAGATGGTCACTTCCCGCGTCCAGAACTTTCGCTCTGCCGACGGCGGCACGAAGAACCAGAGCGACGTGCTTGTCTCCTCCTTGGACGAAGCGCTCGTGGCGCTAAAGAAGTTCGTAGACAGTGCCAAGTCGACCCATGCGAGTCAAAAGAGACCTCAAAAGTGGAACTTTGCCACTGCACCGGTCGCTGCCTTCGATAAGACGCTTGACGATCTCTTTCTGGCCTTCCTCCAGTGGGCTCGTGTCGATGAGAGCGAGGAAGAATCCTACAATGTCTCGAAGGCCTTTCGAAGACTCGAAGGATACGCCACCTGGATGGACAGTACGGGACGTGATCTTATTGACCCTCCTCTGACGATCGACTCGCTCCAGGACGCATTCGACGCTTGGAAAATGACTGTCAGCACCGACAAAGAAGGACGTCTCGTCTGGTGGATCGACTTTGCTGCCATTGATGTGAATCGTATCAAGGACCTGTCGTCGACAGACACACTTCGTCTCTTTGTCTGGCTGACGCATTACCTCTTGTTTCAGTCCAACACTGCAGCTGGCATGGTGGTGGTTCAGAACATGGCCAACCTGTCGTTCTGGAAGGCCATGACCTTGATGCCACCTCAGTTGGGCATGAAGATCGATCGATTCACAATTGGCGTGCTTCCCATCCAGATGAAGCAGTTCTACATGACAGACGCGCCGTGGTGGACCAAGGCTATCATCAAGACGACCAAGGCCTTTCTCTCCAAGAAGATGAAGGAACGTATTGCTGTAGTCGATGACGCCCAAGTCGTGCTTGTCGAAGATTTGGGTGTCGAGTGCATACCGGAGAGCTTTCCGGGAAACTTTGGCAAACTATCGCAGAATGTCCTTGCCGATCAGTACTTCAGTGGAAACAAGTAACAAGACGGCATGTCGTCTAAAACCTTTTCTTCTCTAGTAATTACAAGTGCTTCATCTTTCTCATTGTTCTGTGTGCGCAAGCATGGCAGCACTTCTTCTTCTCTTTTGCTCTACAGTCCAGAGAACAGTACACGCAACATTTCTAATTGTCTTCCTCGTCCTCGAAAGTCTCAAACTGCCGGAAGAGTTTCTTGAAAGCGTCTAGCTGGACCACACCTTCGCCGTCAATATCGATAAACTTCATCAGCGTCTCAATATCCTTTTCGGGAAATGACGGATCCATGTGGTGCATCAGCGCTTTGATTTCTTGAAAATTTAGAGTTCCAGAGTCGTCCACGTCAGCGTCGTGAAACGCCGCCACAATGTCGTCGTCCGTCAGACCCCGCTTCTTAGAAAGTGAGTAAGCCTTGACAGCCTTCTTGAAGAGGCGCTTCAGACACATGAGACGAAGGGACTTGGCCATCTCAGGAGACGACTCAACTACGGCAAGAAAGTCATCTCTTCGCATTTCGTGTAATCGACATGAGTCTGAAACGCATGTGACTGTGGACGATCGTTTCTGATCAAGCAACAGTGATGATTCCCCGAAAGACTCTCCCTCCCCATAGATATGAACCTTCACTCCCCCATGCGTCACTTCCAGCTCTCCTCCATCATCATCGAATACTCGAAACATGGATTCGGCTCTCTCCCCTTCGCGGTAGACGACGTCTCCCTTCTTCAGGATGCGGGTTTTGACGTTCGTTTGCAAACGAATCAGATTTTTTGCGTACGCTAGCTGTCTGGCACGCCACTTCACACGGAGGTCCCTTTTTGTATCTGAGGAGGAGGCCACGTATCGGTCAAAGTCTTCTTTCTTGATCTGAATGACATCCACTGGAGTCGAGCATCTCGCCGTCGTGAACCGTTTGCTATATCCATCGAGTAGACTCCCTTCCCCGAAGAAGTCCCCGCTTCTCAATATCGACACAAGCTGACCTTTTCGAGTCTGGATCTCAACTCTCCCTGAATTTAGGAAATACATGGCGTCACCTTCGTCGCCCGCTCGAAAAATGGCATGACCTCGCGGAAAGTGCTTGTGCTGGATACCAGAAAAGAGATTCGAGAAATCGGACAGCGACAAATTCTCGGCTGTATCCCCTGGAGTATTCTCGCCTCGTTTTGTGGCAATATATTCCATTGTATCGATCGATGATACCTCCGCCTCGGTACGTTCACTGACAACGCGACCCAAGTCCTTTGTCGTCACAAAGCCCTTTCCTTCGGCATCAAACACATCAAAGGCACGTTCATGATGTGCGATGAATTCTCAGTGCGCTCCTTCGACTTCACTTTCGCCTCGCTAATGGTGTAATTCTTATGGGCTTGACTCACTAGAACAGCAAACACACCCGCCTCGAGCTGCTGCCGAAGATCTTTGAATCGAGAAAGCTTCTTGTCGGAGTCCTGCATCTTGTCTTTGGTTGCCGTTTCTCCTCTCACCCACGGATGCTGCAGCATGCTGTATGCAGTCATGCGCTTTTTTGGGTTCTTTTCCATTAGTTTCTTTATGAGATCAATGGCGGACTCTGACAAGTGCGACGTATACTCGGGGTCAAGAGGTGGCGATGGATTCGTGAGAATTCGTTGGCCGATTTCATCGTCCGTGGACTTGCCGGGCATGTCGAATGGATGAAAACCACAAAGCATAATATACAGAATAACCCCAACGCTCCACATGTCCATTGGTGCATTCGGTACAGCGCCCTTTTTGAAGCGTTCTGGTGGCCAGTACGGCGTTGTTCCTGTCGAAACGATATCGCCAGTTTCCCGCTTGATTTTTTTGTCGTCGATACTTTCAACAACGGCACACCCGAAATCAATGATCTTGATCGTTCCATCTAATCGATTCTTTGAACACAGCAATAGATTTTCCGGCTTCAAATCGCAGTGACTCACGCCCTCGCCATGCAGGAATGCCAATGCCGAGGCGACCTCGTGCATCAAGCGCGCCGCATCGGCTTCGGAATAAGCTCCATAGTTGATGAGATGTTCAAACATTTCTCCACCCGATACGAGATCGAGAATCAAGTAGTAGTGTGTGTAGTCTTCGTACATGTCACGTAGGCCCGAAATGTTGGGGTGTCCGCCACTGTCGTATATTCTAAGCAATGCATCAGTCTCGTTCTTGAAGTTGGAGGAATTGGTGTACTGCTTGGAGATCTTCTTCAAAGCAACCTGTGAAACAACAGATGGGATGGATAACTATGAGAAGACAATTTTCCAGCATAGTCTTTTCCGCAGTTCCTAGACGAGGGCGCGCCAAACAGAAACTACATCGCCGGCAGCTTCCGAGTGGAGGCAGGAACAGACGTTCAAAGTTGATGTCTTTTGTGCGTCATTGATCAATTGACGCCTCTGATTTTTACTTATGGCACCATCATGCAAACGGAATGAAACCTACACCCTCCCGTATACATATAACGATGTCTTACGACATGCATTACCAGACTTGCCTTTTCACCGGTCGCTGCGAGACGTGCTGGATGGACCGAGCCGTAGGCACCCTCTCCAAGGCAATGCGACCAGTCCACCTTGTACTTGTCTTCGAGATTTCTTGCGCGGATGCTGCGCATGCGATGGAGCATGACGTTTCGGGGTTTTCGATTTGTGGTGGGTGAGACAGACGAGGTCGCATGAGCGTCGACGGGAAATGCTGTGGTCGTTGCTGCTGTATCGCAGCGTGCCCTTGTCTCGTCGTGGTCAGTGAGAGTGGATACCGATAGAACTACTGCAGACGCAGCTAGGAGAGCAGAAGCGGCGAAGAGAGGAGAAGAGTCGTCCTGTTGTGCCGCAGTCACGATCGCCGGTGTTCTGTGGGACGATAGAGGCCGAAATCTTCCTCTCCGTCGTTGTGAGGCCCCTCTTGTGAATATAGAAGTCATGAGGGCGTGTCTACGCCTCAGAAGTGTCGATGCGTGGGACGCCATGGTGAACGAGAGCGACAAGGGTGGCCAAACAAGCACACACGTCTGATGGCCGGCGCTTTCTTCGTTTGTCGCCTTCGTTCGCGAACGGCCGAAAAGCTGGCGGATCCGAATCTGAACATTCCAGTGTATTTATACATGTATACTGAAAAAAGAATATTCCGTCGAAACGACATTTTCACGATCAAAAATGACTCCAAAAGACAAAAATGACGAAAATGTCGTTGGAAGGCGCGAAGGGAAACAAGCAAGAAAATAAGGTGCTGTGATCGATTGGTTCCCGTCTCAACGTCCGTCGTGCGGGCCCAACGCACCGTGAGCGACGGAGCGCGACACCGAGACACCACAATGCGTGTGGATACACTGTAGTTCATTCTGAATTCGAGACTGCCTCTGGGTTGGAGTGGACTTACTTTTGCATACGATATAAAAGCTTCAACAGGCAACTAATTGATTGACAGCAAGCCTGTTGTGACTTTGTGGCGAACGAACGGCCTCTGAGATCGATTCTAGTGATTCACAAGTAGACAGTATGGCCTCCTCACTCGCAGTGGTGTGGACATGGTCAGACCTCGCTCAAGCCAGCGACTTTGAGGGAGCAGCCGCCCTCATGGCGGAGGACGTAGTGATCCAGTCGCCATTAAAGTCCTTTACGGGGAAGGACCGATGGATGGAAGAAATTCCGAAGATTATGAAGCAAGGAATAGAGTGGACACCGTTCGAGCAAGGATCCACAGAAAATCAGGTGACATGTGATGGTAGCAAGGATATGGGAGTTTTCGTCTTGACCGTGACAAGGACCATTGAAGTCAATGACGATGGCAAAATTTCTTCTATTGTTGTCAAGAAGAAATAAATGCAGAGAGAAAAGAGACTAAACGCGAACCCGACTGTCTACTTGTCGATATGGAGAGGTGCTCTACTTTTAAAACTTTTATCTTGTAGCTATCATACAATTCACTTGTCATGTCCCCGCGGCTCTTGCATTATCTTCCCATGACTGCCCGACCTGCACAGTCAAGTCAACCCCATCGGCAATCCATCGTTCCTTATTCTCTTGCACAACGCGTGCGAACATGGGGCCGACAATGTCGCCGAACGACCCCGTGTCGTTCAGACGACGCGCCAAAGGCAATGTGTACGACTCCAAAAACGTAATCTGGTTGTCGTACCACCCATTCTCTGGATTCTCCCCCCGCCCAGCCGTATACGATTCCATGAGCTCAAAGAAGAGTCGACACGACCATTTCTCCATGTGATCCCAGCCCTGCAAGTTGGGTGCTACATCGGCGGCTCGTAGGATCTGTTCCATGACGACAGTAGCGCGTAGCTCATCAGGCTCGTCGGGGTCATACTCGATATCGTCCTCGCTGTCGGGTGAGTAGGGCGTGCTGGAAGACATAAGAGACCGATGCGACACGGAGTAGTTTTCAATGGCTTCTCCCGTTAGATCCAGAGTCCGACGAATGCCAA
>OLMU01003277.1:0-11276 GCA_900291995.1 Licmophora abbreviata | reverse complement strand
AAGCACCGATCAGAGATTCCCGCGAAACCCTACTTTCACGGATTCCACTCTTGGGTTTGGACCATGATGGTATTGCAAACCGGAGGTGGCATCTTGGTGGCTGCCGTCATCAAGTATGCGGACAATGTAAGTCTTGCTTGCTGTTGTGTCTCATATCGTTTCCGTGAGAACCTTCTCTTATTGTTCGAACCATGTATTGATACCTTAGGTCTTGAAGGGACTCGCCACGGGAGTGAGTTTGGTGGTGGCGACGGCCTTTAGTACGGTCGTCTTTGAAACGACGCTCACATCACGATTCTCGATTGGGTCTGCAATGATTCTGGGATCCGTTTATTTGTTTGGCAGCAAAACAGCAAAACAGCGAACAAGCCCTGCTGGTGGGGATTTGACGTTAAAGCCGCTGGTTTTGCCCAAGTGAATTAGATGAAAGGGCATGTGGCGCGCGGTGGGCATGGTGTGCTGTTGCCGATGATTTAGAGAAGCTACTCGTAGTACCGGTGTGGTCGATGGATACTTGAGTTCACTCATTCTATTGTATCTGTTTGGGCATTAAATCCTTTTAACTAATGACACATCGATCCGTTCTGGCCTTCATTAGCTTTTCCATGTCTTCCTCAGTCAGCCCTTCGCCTTCTCGTCCAGCGATATCCCAAAAGTCTTGTAGATTTGCATCTTTGACGTCTCTTCGAATGTAAAAGAGAATGTAGGCAGACGGGTCCACAACATCACGACTGTGAATTTCGAAGACTTGCGCATCATTGAATAGGCGCCACTGTCCGTCGAGGTCTGACTTAAGAGAAGCCACATAGTGGCCACCTGATAGCGCACCCTGATGATGGACAACGCCATACAAATCGTACAGCATTTCGGAACGACCGCCAGGCTTGGACGGCGAAAATCGAGATGACGTCGAAGCATCGTCGTTCTCATCCGCCGTCGTGCTGTCCTCGTTCTGGGCTTCTCGAGGTGTCTCCCCGCTCACCATCTGCACGGGGTGCTGTGGTAGAGTAGAGTCGGCCGCTACGATCCGAGATAGGTCCAGCCCTTCAACAGGAAAGACGACGAGGTCGCGAAGCTTTCGTCGCATGTGCTGTGTAAACTGGAAGCGCTTGAGGTGGATAATGACGACAGGCGGGAGGCGCCACAAGCTCATACGCTTTGTCTGAACACGGAAGTCCTTGCAACTAGAACAGTACGCCTCTGGGATGCGTTCTTCCTTGGCAAAGGCGTCAAGACAATCCTCAAGAGTGATTGTATGCGCATGTCCTTTCGTTTTCGCCTTGTTTCCACAAGACCGATGGTTCTTCACTGGCTGTGTTAGCGGCTTGAGTCGGAGAGAGCTCTGAGAGCCGGTGGTATCTAGGTTCGATCGACAACCGAAGCCGGCTGTGGCAATGTCGACCGCCAAGTGCCAGTCCAGTGCAACGCTGTCTCCGCACATGACAATGGTAGGGTAGTCGTCGTCTGGAATAAGACATCCAATGCAGCATTCGTACCAGGGACACAGAGCGCATCGGTGACCATCTCGGGATGACAGGCGCAAGCGGAATCCGTAGCGCGGGACTAGCCCAGCAGAGACTTCTTCCATCTCAGAGGTGGTTTGTCGACGTCGCTGTCTTGTGCCTGCCCGTGGCATGAATCCAACCTCATCTTCTTCGCTATCATCGTCGTTTGTACTTACTTCGGTGGATTCGCCTCCGTTGTCCGCGAGGAATCGTAGAGCAGCCTTGGGAACAAACTTCTTTATTCTCTTTGCCACCAAGTCATATAGATCCCTTCCAGAGTAGCCCTCCAGATCTACCACTCGTAGTAGCAGCGGAGTTCCAAACACGTGGTGGTTGAAAGGATGAAGCATCTCACGAGAGACAAGCTCTGATCTTCTTTGCGCGAGCGCCAGGTATGAGTATTTCACGTCCGATGGCTTCTCGCCACTCGTCATTTCACTAGTCATGTTGCTGTCAGATATCACTCGTGTAAACTCTTCGTTCTCCATGTCGCTGCTCCTCTCTCCTGCATCCTCTTCGCTGCGACCTTCCTCGGTCTGTTCAGCAGGAATGTCGTCTTGCGGTGAGCTGTTGATCTTCGTGTGAATGTTGGAGCTCGCCATCGCAATGGAATCTGAAGGTAGAGGATCGAGTTCGTAGACATGCAGTGTAGGCAATTCACCAGTTTCTTTGTTCTGTAAGTCAGGTAGCGCCCACGAATTCTGCGAAAGCGATAGTACATAAAAGAGAAAGCGTTAGCACGACGCTTTTGTCACCTGAAGCTCGGCAGATCGTACTTACCGGTGCAATCTTGAAGATGTACCCTTCTTTCAAGTCAACCACGGCCATGTTCTTTGCCTTTTCTCTTAACGTTTCCTCTAGAGCGGGATTGACGTCTTGCTCGCTTGGGGGGTGATCGAAGCTGGAGTGGCTCCCGTTTTGGGACACCTGTTGTTCGTCATCGTAAAGCATTTTTGCCAACGCGATCAGAACGTCGAGTAGTTTCCCATTGTGTTGAACCCGAACAGAGTATTTCATGGGCTCCGTTCCAACTTTCAATGGATAAAATACAAGAGTTGCGGCAACTTGATCGTCCTCCGGCAGAGGAAGCTGTAAGAACGAAAAGGGTTCAAATCTGGCACTCTCATACTTGCACGAGCGGCAAGTTAGCAAACTCTTATACTGGCCAGTGAACAGTGCGACAATGATCGACATTTCTCGCTTCAAGTGGTTCGACCACCAAATCTCTGCAAGTTCGCTATCAGGCCGTCCATCTGAATCAGGGGCTTCAATGTACGGTTTCTCTACGATCCTATTCAGGTCTTCTGAAAGACCACCAAGTAGGAATGCGAGCATCTCCTGTGCATCGTGCTGCTCGTTACCTGCGAAGTGGTCGTTAAAGTTTCCGAGAGACTCTTTGAATGTTTTAGGCGTCAGTGCGGGACATGCAACGGGTGCATAGGAGCCAGGCGCTGTCACTCGTTTGGGTAGGTGGGGTGTCGACTGGTTAAAATTCTTCCATAATGAATTGATCAGGACGGCACTAACCTGAGCCAGTCTCCCCTGGTGTCCAATAGGGTTTGTCGTGTTGATGTCATTCAAGTACACTTTCGACGTAAAATAGTCGCGGAACACCGGCGTGTGACTCAAGCATTGAATCGATGAGTTAAGGTAGCACGTGTTTCTGCGGGCACCACACAAATAGAACATTAGACATTTCATAGTTTACAAACAAGGTACGTCCGATGGTGTGTGACCTACCCCATATTGTACAGACCGACAATGCCATCTCCAATTTCGGAGTCAGATGCCAACCCGCCGCTCTCCCGGAAGGTCCAATTCTTTCCATCAAGACCCCGAGGCCACTCTCCGGTCTCTTCGTCTTTGAGTTCCAACAGAAGCTTGATGGAGCTACCGTTACCTTGATCACCGTTAAAGCCACGAGTTTGACGTTCTTCAACGATATTGATATCAAGATTGATCAGCCAATCAGACAGGCAGCCGTCAACGCTATTTCCACTCTCCATCATCCACAGCCGACCATACTTTGGGTCAACTTCCATGCCTTTACAAAGCTGTACCAACAAGACGCGGACGGGGCATACTCGACTCAGAGGGACGTACTGCTGGAAAGGACGTGCTTCCCCGCGCGAAGAGGTGTCGCACATGAACACAGTTACGAAGTATGGGTATAACTCGATTTCATACTCCGTTCTCACCCGTGGAACGCGGCTGTGCGGCGATGGTGCGCCCGTCGTGGGAATATAGGGGACTACCATACGGTGAATCGGCGGTCCTCCATCGTACCAAGCCTGCAAAGCGGACCACACCAGCGGAGGGACAATCTCGTAATCTTGTCTCCAACGGATTTCTGAGCGGAGTGCTAGACTGCCATTATCCGCCAAAAGGGGTGCATTTCGAATAGTTCTCAATCCCCGGGGGGCCTGGTGGTGTGTGACTCTTCCATCTATTCCATCTCGTTCACTTCCACCCGCTTGCTGTATACAAGCGATCCATGCCTTGTACCACGCGTCTTCCAGTATGTACCATATCGTACCTCGCGGGCCTCGCCGCGCCACGTCCGTCTGAGGGTATCGGTATTTGTGTCGACGCTTCAGCTCCGCCACCAATGCATACTCTAGTGACGCACGCGTAGGGGGGACGCCAAACAACACGGAGGCAATGAGACGAAGCTCAAGCAAGTATGGGCCTAATCGCTGCGGAAGATCGGCGTCGGCTCGACGATGGTGCCACTGACAAAATGAGGGAAAGCTAAAATGTTCGTCGCCGTTCAAAACATGATCCACGACCTCCTTCAAAGCAACGTGAGTGTCCTCGACCTCTGGTGGCAGAACGCCCAGAAGAGAGGCTGAAGCCACATCGATCTTCCTCCCTTCTAGATCATCTGGGTCTCTCGAAGTCTCATCGTGCGCATGCTCAGCCTCGTCATCGGGCGACGAGTCCGCTCCAAGACGAAACGCGGCATGTTCCAGGAGCAAGAGCAGCATGCGTCCTACCTGCGCTCGGGTCAGTACTTTGCAGTCTGTTCCTCCTGGTAGCATTGCGAAGACTTTAAAGGCATAGCGAAGCAGCGGCTCTTCTTCTGCGGACCGCGAGGGATGCGCTCCCTCGGAGAGCCTCGACACTCTAACGGCATGGCATCCGAAATTCAGAACGTCATATAGAGACCATACGCAAGTATCCTCCTCGCTGCCGCCATCACCCAATGAGTCATGGGCAGACCCTTGAAAGGTCCAAATGGCCAACGACTTTGGCAGGTATCCACCGTGTCCTGTTTCTTCGTTTGCTTCGCATACGGCCCGACAAAAGGCGTCCTGAGAAATGACTTGTCTCTTCTTCAGTGGCTTGCTGGAACTACTCGCTTGGCTCTCAGTGCCGTCGTCTTCGACATTGTCCGACATGGGGTCACCTTGAATAACGGCATATGAGCTTTCTACCAGACTGTGAAATTTTCGTTTCATTTCATACAAGGATTGTTCGTTCAAACCGTATTCACGGCACAATTTGTCCATACTCTTGTGACTCGTCTGTAGTGTTTCCATATAGGCTTTAGTCGATGGTGGCAGGTCATGCAATGCTGATTGCAGCATGGCGACTCCCAATTTGGCAATCCAGTCCAAAAGTACGTGGCCTTTGGTGGCCGTGGCCGTGGATGCAATAGCACGACAGAACTGGCTGCCCATTAGCGAGGATCGCATTGTGTGAACAGATTCAGCCCTTTGCTGATCAAGACTTTTTTCTGCTCGAAACATTCCTGTGAGCGTCTTTTGAATAGACACAGCCTTGTAACTTTCTTCTCCGTGCACGTCACTTAAGAAACGATGAAGCGTATCTCGTACAATGGCTCCTTTCTTTTGGTAACTATCATACAATCGGAACGCGAAAACGCTGAGCATCATGAGTGAGTAGTTGTCGTCATCAGAGTCCTCTTCTGTCTTATTGGTCTCGTTCGTCGCCGCTGAAAGTTTTCGACTGCTCTCTTGAAATTCTCGACAAATTGCAAAGCAAATCAAGAGATCGGGAAGTAGCACAACCGGCGTCAGTTGAATTGTTGTACTGCTGTTGTTGGTATGACTGCTGCTTGCATTTCCACTCAAGGCATAAACCCAACAATCGAATAGTCCCAAATGACCTCCTGGTCCAGGACGAGGCATTGCTGAAGGCGGGACCGCAAAATTCAAGAAGTGACGCTTGTCGAGGCCAGAGTTCCGTTTCAAATATTTGTTCCATGTCATACGAATCTGCGAAGGAATTTCAACAGTGAGCAGCTCGCCTGTTTGAGAATCAACGGGGGGCGTGTAAAAAAGTGCTTTCAAAAGCTGCAGTTCTTCTTGTGGGTCAACGACGGGCGGCTCCAAAGTCGAATTGCTGGATCTTTGCCCTGGTAGCTGCTGTGAAGCCTGAAGAGCAAGATAGGAATGTACGATGCGTCTCACACAAGGTTCTCCGAGAATCTGACAGGCGTCTGTCACCGGTAGAATGTGAGATAAATGAGACCTCATCGTCCTCTCTGTCACGGGGGGGGGGCTTGGACCCTACTTATATATGGTGTCCAAGAGAGGTCAGCGAAGCAAGTCCCTGTAATAGCAAGGAGGTGCACATCGAGCATCGACGACGACGAGTGCGACCGAGAGCGAGGGAACAGGAACGACGAGAGACTTCGTCAATGACTCCCACGTAGCGGTCAATACGTTTTCTACGTGACAGTCTCATTCCAAAACTAATTCCAAAAATACAGACAGATTTCACCAAAATTCAAAATTCAGCCTCACTCGATCACCATCATGCGTCGTAAACGAAGCAGACAACACAGCACGCAGAATCATTCAATGACCGAATCTACGTAGAGTACCAGTAGACTTCTACAGGACTGAGGCATCGCGAAGCCGATTGATTTCTCACGCGTGACAGCGGACCGTGAAACACGCGGCCATGTTCATTGTACTTCTAACAGTTTCCTGCCGCAGCAGCGACAACGAAGCCGTTGCAACCACATCGATCTTTGAACTTTCCCTTCTTCCCGTGAAATCCACCCTCGCAATGACTGAAACGAACGGAACCACCGAGAACGGAACTACCAATGGCAGTGCTCCTGCCTCAGACAGGTCGGTCGTGATGGTCACGGGAGGCTCTGGTCTCGTCGGACAGGCGATCCGTCAGTATGTCGAGGACAGTGGGGCCCTCGAAAAGGAAGAATGGGTTTATCTCAGCAGCAAGGATGGAGATCTTCGTAACCGTAAGGATACTGAAGCCATTTTCGAAAAGTATCAGCCTACGCATGTCATTCACTTGGCCGCCAAGGTCGGAGGACTCTTTGCCAACATGGCCCAGAAGGTGAGCACTTCAGGTACCGGTGTCCTCTCTATCCTGCGGTCTACTCACCCCGGCCTCTTTTTCACCCTTCCCCCCTACCCAATTGCTGGTCTCGTTCTTGCTCGGCAGGTCGAATTCTTTCGCGAAAACATCCTCATCAACGACAATATCATGGAGTGCTGCCGAATCTACAAAGTCCAGAAACTTGTCTCCTTCCTTTCGACCTGTATCTTTCCCGACAAGACAAGCTACCCCATTGATGAAACCATGTTGCACGATGGCCCTCCCCATCCTTCCAATGAAGGATATGCTTACGCCAAACGTCTAATTGACACCTTGAATCGCGCCTACGCCGAAGAGTACAATTGCAACTTTACCTCCATCATTCCGACCAACATTTATGGTCCTCATGATAATTTCAGTATTCAAAACGGTCACGTCATTCCAGGACTTATTCACAAGTGCTATCTCGCCAAACAGAACAACACCCCTTTTTGCATTTGGGGCAGTGGGACGCCTCTTCGCCAGTTTGTCTACTCTCTTGATTTGGCCGAACTCACCGTCTGGGTCATGCGTGATTACCATTCGCCAGAGCCAATCACGTTGAGTGTTGACGAACAGGATGAAGTCAGTATCAAGGATGTCGCATTGGCAGTCGCCAAGGCGATGAAGTTTGAAGGGGAAATTGCCTTTGACACCTCCAAGGCCGATGGGCAATTCAAGAAGACGGCGGGCAACCAGAAGTTGCGCAAGTATCGACCGGATTACAAGTTTACTACCATGGAAGATGGAATTCAGAAGAGTGTCGACTGGTTCATTGAAAACTATGAAACTCTGCGAAAGTAGACAGAGTGAGCTGACTGGAGCGCTTTGGAGGAGAGGATGGTCTGAGTTCTGTGATTGCTCGGTGTGGATGCTCCACACACACAGTCTGCAAAGTACCTGTATGCCCGTAAGCGAAATTATCTACAGGCAAGAGAGTAGACTCCTGTAATGAAGTAAAATTCAATTTTTTTGTGATTTAACTCTGGGAAAGTGCTACTTTGTGTTCGGCATGATCATCCAGCCTTCTCCCGCTAGATGCTTGCGTCCTGCATCAATACGTACCAACGACGTAAACAGGTGTAGGAATTTGTTGTTGTGAAAATGAATGGTTCTTAAGGCTGTCCCGCTTCCGGTACCTTCTGGCGTTTCTGGTTGACAGCATTGAATACCAATCCGTCATCTTTGCGTTTCAAATTCGATGAAATGAATGCGTCTAGTTGGATAGAACGAAGAAGAATTGTTAGAAGCTGAAAAAGAAACACCAAAACAGAAAACTGACTACATGTGATCTTACCATTCTTGGCCATGGAGGAAGGGGGGTCTCGTTTGACAGCAGGGACTCTTGGAGACTTAAGGGGGGTGAGGGTAGTGTTGGCTGGACTAAAGCTGAACTGATGTGTCCAGAACGACGAGTCGCCTTCATTTCTTGACGGAGTAGGCAAAGCACTGAGAGCGTGTCGTACATCGAACGGACTTGGCTCTACAATCTGTGTACCTTGAGGAGCATCTTGGTCCTGTGATACATTTTGGGGGGTCGGAGTCTCTTCCGAGACCGAAAACTCAGTACTGAGAGACGAGGAGTGACTCTTGTCAATGCAACTCTCTGAGAAGGTAGTGGAAGGAGGAAGCATCCGGCTGTTTCCCGACAGCTCCGACTTTAGAGGATGCTTCATCGTTGGGGAGAGCGATACTTTTGGGAGCGACTGGTTACTCTCCCGTCTAGAAGAAGCTTCGATGGTGACGCTTCGAACTATGGACCCACTTGTCGTCGTGGCATGAGGGTTCAAGTCGAGGAGTCCCTTAACGTATGTGATTGGAGAGATTGAAACGCGACGAAAGTCAGCGTCCGACATGACTGGCTTTAGGTCGTCTCCAGGTTCATCGCCGCCGATTCTAAACTTCAATTCATCGGGACACATTGGCTCATGTGTCGCCTTGGCCGTGGAATGGCCGAAAAGCGTCTTGTTGAGATCATCACTGTACATGTTCATCGGGCGAGAACAAAGACTCTTCATTGAGCGGCGTCGCGCCAAATGCGTCTTTGAAATTCGACAATGGCGTCATGCCTTGCAATGAACTACTGCCTGGCGATTTGAGACCAGCTTTCTTACCAGCACTAGAGAAGTAGCTGGAGATGCCCGTGTTGGGGCCGTAAGGCGTATGAGCTGAGTTCGCGGGCGTCAAACTTGTTGGCAAGAAAGGCGACTTGCTAGACTTGTCGGACATCAGTCTCTTGGCTCGTTCGGTGGTGCGTGGGGAGAAAGTGAAGTGACGAGAAATCTCACGATTGGAGCTCGACAGGGTGGTAGACTTGGGCGAATACCCCATATCGTCCAGAGCTTTCCTGGCGTTCGACAAGCCACCAGCGTCCTCAGGGTCGACGTTCTCCTTGTCATCGCTGGAAGCCTTCGCCGAAGCGGACATGTGCTGGAGGTGGGGTTGTGACATGGCATATTGTCCATAGAGCATTGCTGGATGCATGTGCATGGCCATGTGCATCGAGGACAAAGAAACAGAGGATTTTGAAGACGTGGAGCTCGGAAATTCTGGCTCCCTCTTCTTTTGAGTGCTAGTAGCTTGTTTCTTGAGTTTTTTCTCGGTTCTGGCGCGAGCCTTTTTGGCGCTATCCATCCCACGCACGGCTCGAAGTACACCATCTAAATCTCCCATGAAGTCGAAGCGGCCGTCTTCTGTGAGACGGATGCTCTTTTCATCCACTCCTTGTTTCTTTGCAAGATATTTATCAATCTTGCGTTTCATCGAAGAGTTCCAATGGTTCTTGATAGCGTTGTCAGTTCTGCATCATCATGGAAATATTGCAGGACGGCAAAACGAGCATTAGATACTGTAGAGCAAGATGTCACATATTTTGTATCCATCCTAGAACACTTACCGCCCATGAAGCATTTTTGCAATCTCAGCCCAGCGATTTCCGATGGTAATGTGAGCTTCAAGAATGGTGCGATCTTCCTCCTCTGTCCATGCTTCCTTGTTAATATCCGGATTGAGATGGTTGTGCCAACGCTCCCGACATTGCTTGCCAATACGTCCAGGCAAGTGCTGCGCAATGGATGACCATTTCTTGGGGCCAAACTTGTGGACAAGGTCAAGGACCTTCTGATCCTCTTCCTCAGTCCACGGTCCCTTGACAAGAGTTGGCTTGAGAACCTTTTGCCACCGATGGAGACACTGGACTTCGGAGCGATGAGGAAGATACTGAGCGATCGTCTTCCAATTCTGTGCGCCTTGACGAGCGACTGCGGTACGTAGCGCGTCATCCTGTGGCGGCATGTCGTAGGCACACACGGCAAAACGTCGTCAGTCGTCAAGTACCGCTCATACCTCATACACTCAATCAACATTTCTGAATATATATTCCGATCCGATGGGTTACTCACCTCTTCTTTTGACCACTTGACGGCCGGAGCCTTCTTGGTGTACGGTGGCCGATACTTTCCTGCCATTTGCGACAAAATAGGATTCGACAGAGGAGTTGGAGCTCCTGTTTGTCCTTTCGAACGCGGTGCCGGTGTCGGGGCCACTTCCCCGACACTTGAAGCGCCCAGGTGTGTCGACGCTGTCGTGGAAGACTTGGACTTTTCGTTCTTGTTGATCGGTACAGGACGATGCGTTGGTGGAGGAAAGAACATTCCTGGAGGATACTGGTGGTGGGGAAAGAGCATCGCATGCGGTGGCATGTGTCCTCTCAAGGATGGGTGATGATGATACTGTTGGTAATTGGACGGTCCCATTCCAGGATGCATGCCGGGGGGAAGCTGCCCCATTGGAGCAGGTGCCATCATCATCAATGGATGCTGCTGGCGAGGTGGATGCGGCGGGGGAGCGTCACGTCCGGCCTCGTATGGAGGTGCTGTCGGTTTCACCATGATCAAATGTGTTCACTCGCCGTTTTTGGAATCTGATGAGCTCGACAGCCTTTTGAATGCGATCCCACTCGAGGACTGGTTCTTTGACTCTTTTGCCTCGCTGGTTTTGGGGGGCCTAGGGGGTCTCAAAGAGAAGAAAGCAGAGACACAAGGAGGATCGTATCGATCAACTCAGCAACAACCGTGTGTCAAAGTGATCGGATGTGCGACAACCAACTTTGACTTCAAATTGTAACGCCGCCGTTACGTAGATCCAGTACAAATCCTACACAATATTCCTTCTCCCGAGAAAACTCAAACTTTTTTGAATTATGGCGCTCAAGTTCAAATTTATCTTCAAGTATACTGCGTAGGTTGGAATACATTTAGTTTCATTCAATCACGTTTACACGTAAATAATCACGAATGAGATATGTATACTAAGGGCGGCGTAGAAGCGACGCATGTACAAATCAGTAAATGACGCACACGATCTCTTTTCAGTCGTACGAGTCTCCGGGTTTTATCAGTCCGTCCCTCGTCTCAT
>OLMU01003275.1:0-20147 GCA_900291995.1 Licmophora abbreviata | reverse complement strand
GTTGCGATCGATGTGTAGTGATATTTTCCGTCATCTCAGAGGCTCATGCGTTGACCGAAAGAGACAACAGCAATGTTTTCTGTGATTGACATATTCACAGCTGCCAAACATCTCGAAGGGAGAGAGGAAACGTTGTATTTGCAGGTCCGCAAATAATCAAACTCGTACCCCAAATCAGAATACTCGCCAGTTTCCATGTCTCGTACGACCATATAAAAGTCAGAGTAGTCATTGAAGCCATACTGATTCTGGTAGTAAGCTGCTGAAGAGACCCTTGAACTGTGCGTAAAGGAGCACGTCCGTTCCAACCTGGCTATGTTAACCAGATACAAGTACTGAGGTCAATAGTGTTCATCAGGCACAAGTGTCCATGCACTAGGTGTGTGACAGACGCAAAAACACCACACTCCTCGGTTGCACACCCGTGTGATGGTGTTGGAACTCGAAGTAGGAAAAATTGGAAAATTGGTGAATTACAATGAAGTACCTTGTATGATACACTCTACCTATGATAGCACTTGGCACAGTGTAACGGTACCAGGTACATGTATAATACGCATAGTACCAGTAGACTACGAGCTCGAGCCGAGAGCGCGTTTGAACTCTGAACTTGTGCCTGTCGCGCCAAACCTGCCGTTAATTTGATCGCAAAGCGGTGACAGACAGGTGACAGATGATGTCACGCGGCGTCACATGTCACATGCATACGAGTATGCCAGGTATCCGCTGATGAGTTGATGATCGGTGGTAGAGGGTGAGGCCAGTCCTTTGTCTGGTTTTCGTCACTTCCAACAATGACAACTGTGGGATCAATCCTTGCTTTCATATTGTGTGCAGGTCTTGGTTCTGCATCGGCCTTTGGATTTCCAAAAAAATCTCCACTGAAGGTCCGCCATGTTGCCTTCACGACGACACGACGACAGCCAGGGAACAATCGACAGACTCACACCGCCCGGTCCCTTTTTGGAAGAACCCGTTTCGAAAAGTTTGTCGATGGGATCTTTGACCAAGCCGACACCAACAAAGATGGCAGCGTTGACTTTGCTGAAACCTACGAGATGGTCCTGCGAATATACGTGCAGCTCAATCAACAGGCTCCCGTTCCACCGCCGCCGCGCAAGAAAGTCTATCAGATTTTTCGCGAGAGTGATAAAGATCGGAACAAACGAGTCAGTCGGGAGGAGTTTGCAACACTAGCTAGAATCCTAGGGCGACGAGCTATCGCAAGGTTGGTGGCCTACAAGGTTGTGACACTAATCGGAGCTCCTTTGTTGGCAGAATTCACGCTTCGAGAACTCATGGGTCGGGAATGGCTTCACAAGGTGGCAGGCAGATTCGTTCCGGGGCGATTCTCGGAAGCGCTGACTTCAGTCACATTTTGGCGAACCGCACTCATTGTCGTGTTTGTGGCATCCCTGGGAAACATCGTTTTGTCTTTGGTCAACTTTGTTCTCGATCTCAATGCTCGCGCCCAGCAGGAGAACGTCAATTGACCGTATTACTTGGTCAGCCCCAAATATTGTTCCTTAGCTTGTCTTTTGTTTGTTTGCAACAAAAGTAGAGACTGTTCGACTCCTGGGGTACTTGCTCTGAAGCTCTTGCCAGTGAACCACAAACAGGTCAGAGAGCGGATACAGTAAACGACCCGTCAAGGAGAGACTAGGTTGGTTTTAGAAGGAGGCTTGACGAGTGAGAGGAGTCAAAAATGTCCATAATGCACTCTGGGGATTCGACATACCTTTTTACTCGACAGAAGGATTCCACAAACACGAGGTTTCCTTCGCAGATGCCCAGAATGCGGTAGAGGAAAACAGTTACCGCTACAGGAAGGCACGTTCCTGGACCATTGCACAGTAGGATAGTAGGTCGGATGAGCAGTAACAACCACAGCGCGACAAGAAAAGCTCTAAGCGTCGTCACCACCGAGGACAGGTAGCTCTGTCCTACTTCCCTGCTGCGAGGTATCCTGTAAATGGCATCGGGCATTCGTCCATCCGGTACCGCATGTAGTCGGCCTTCGCTCGTGTCGTCTGTCGAGGCAATCATGTAAATGAGTGGTGTATACATGTTGCGATCTAGAGAATTGATCATTTGCAGCATTTCTGTTGTGTGGCCACCTGATCCGAGAACTACAAGCGTCTTTATCGGAGAGGAGCGAGTAGAGCGATCGAGCGTGAATCTCCGACGACGAATCGTCATGCAGACGAAGAGGACTCGAATCGAGAGCAGCACGATCAGAAATGAGACTAATTTCAAGGCAGGTTCCAGCAAAGTCATTTTCAGTGTCATTTCTTCGCAGTTTTCACCGAGGGTACCACTGAAGAATCAAGCAAGCTCCATGGCGACGGGCCGAGGATAGATCGCATCAAACGGCGTCCACATCATAGTTTTTTTTCTCCGTGCCGCGTCGCGACTGTGACTCGACCAGGAGCACATGAATGAATCAAATCAATCAATCCACTCATCACTCTCGCGACTTTCGAAACGTGGGACGGACGGCGCTCGTACCGTTCGAGCTCTGTTGTCACTCCCTCACTTGTTTAGGCAGAACGACCTCGTGACCAGCCTCATCAATTTTTTCTGTGCTTCGCCGTTCCCCGACCATGAAAAAGCAAGAGTGTCGGCACCGACCAACAGCTGTGCTCATCTGTTTGATCCTTTGTGTCTGTATCGAGAGCCCCAAAAGAGCCAGCTCGAGCAGAGATTCGAGCCATCATGAGTCGAGAAGACTTTGAGGTGCGTTCCAAACCGAATGACAGGCTCATTCGCGGTTTCGTTTGCTGTTTCCTCACTCGTCTGTCGCCCCCATCAGTTTCCAGAGTTTTATTCGTTCCCTCCCTTCTTCACCATTCAGCCTGTCCTCGTCACCCGTGAAAAACAACTCGGACTCTGGAGAGAGCTCATTCTTAAGTATCACACAGACTTGAAAATCAAAACTCTGATCGTACATGAGTGCAAATTGTGGAAGAACGATGCCGTTGGTAGATCGCTCAATGCCGAAGCAGTTTCTACGATAATGGAGGACTTTTGTCAGAGAGGACATGGCGAATGGGAAGATTCACGACATACACGGTGTCGAATTCTCTGGAGGAAACCAGAGCAACTCGCATCGGATATTTATGGATGGGCTGAGGTGAATGGGTATGTCAATAGTGTTTGCACCGTTTATGAGCTACATTCAGGAGAAGATGTCAATGGCATGTCGTTCCAGGGAGCTGACGAAGAATTGCTACGGAGAGCGTTAGACATACTGCAAGACCAAGGAAAATGCACCGTCTTCAAGGGAGATACGTCATCAGAAGACGGAATCAAATTTTGCTAGAAAGTGTCTGATAGAAGCAGTTGTTACCAGAAGAGATGGAAATTTGTAAGGGTGAGAACGGGACGCCTCTGTTCACTCAATGTTGAGAAGCACTTGCTATAATGATCGTTGTTTGTGCACTGATTTGCGTCTGGGCCTGTTACGATGCATCGTCTGGTACGGCTACGTTCAAATACGAACCGTCCATCTCCACGCAGGCCCCGCACATTACTAAGCCTGTCACGCGTAGAGGTCGCTCAGTTGTTTCGTTCGGCAGTATTCGTAGGCTGTTCGTTCCGGGCTTTGCCCATCCAATATGAATCGTTTGAGTAATGTGATAAATTCGTTGAGACAGGACGGGATGCAGAGGGTCGAGAATCATGCTGCTGTCTGTGGCATCATCGCCAGAGGCTTTGAGTGTGACTGTTGAGTGTGGGTATATCGAAGGATCTCCCCAGGTCATCAGAAACAGCTCGACCGGTTGCGCATCTTGGGAGGTATTTGGGAACTCCATCGATGCCTCTGCACCAAAGCGCTGACCCACATGCAAAGCCCACTTGTCAGGTTTGACGAACATCTTCATCGTTCCTCCCCTAATTTTCACAGAGGGACTCTCGCCAGTTTCGTACCAAGAGTAGCACTGGTCGCCCTTGCCCCAGGTATGATCTTGGAAACGGAGCTCAGTCTGTGGCTGCGCACTCGTTCCAGGCCGTTGTAGCAAATCGAGAATACCTGATGCCACCATGTCGTGGCCCTTTGCACTCAGGTGGTGGTAGTCCTGCCCAAACCAATGTTCATCCATAGCCTGCTGTGGCGTGTCAGGCCTCGGGAACTCATAAACATAGCCATTCAGCTTGGACATGGTTTGCGTCGCGTCGATACTGACTTGTCTCGATTCTTCAACCATGCTGTCAGACCACGACCACGCAGCGGCTGGATTGGCCAACATACTCGTAATCTTCTCGTCCGCTTCCGTGAACTTGAGACCTTCATTGAGAATCTGCCGCGGCTGTTCGTTCGTTATGGTATTGTGTACAGACATGCGGAGGGAATAGAGGTGCACGTAGATGAAAATGGCCTTGGGGTATCGTCGTTGAAGACGTTCCAGCAAGAGTTCCATTCCTTCTAGACCGTTCAGTGAATACTCTAGCAGAATCACGTCAAACTCCACATTATCATCTGACTGTGGTGCTCCCTCTCGAATCGTCGTTTCAATGCATTGGCTGGCATACGACGCTCCTGCCGCACGCACAGCCAAGTTCACGGCTGTCCAGTTTTGCCCAAGCCGTTCAGCCAGAACTAGAGGGTAAGCGTCGGCTCTTGATTCAATCTTAGCTCCCCATGTGGTCGACCCTCCAAGGGAAAGTATTCGATGAGTCTTCGACAACGACTCTGGTGACAAAGGAGACATGTTGGAAGAAGCGGTTTGTGACTCTGGAAGTGGTGCTGGAATGCTTGATTCTGGGTAAAGGTATGCACCCCGGAGCTCCCACTCTCCGAAGGGGGTGGGACACTGATTTGGTGCGGTTTTCTGGTTGACGAAGACCCTTCTGGCATTCGACCCTGCTGCGACGTTCCTGATGACCGTTGGAAGCTCGTTTCTGTGCCCTTTCGCGTAGACACAACCTGTACATCATTCGAACCCAACCACGAAACCAGAACAAGGCATATCGCTCCAATGAGTAGCGGTCGACTGTAAGCCGGACGAAATGCTGCAGACAAACGAGGCTTTCGCTCCTGTTCCGCAGTCATCTCGGCCTCAACATCGCTCAGAAGTTCATCCCAAGACTGAAGAGTCGGAGGCGAATGTCGACGAGAGCGACCCATTTTCGACTTTTCCAGTCTAGCTATATCACCCAGGAAACCCAATCAACAGTAGTTTGTTTGCTTCTTGAGCTCTCAAGAGTGCACGAAGGCTTGTTCGTATCACTGCATTACATGTACGATATGCTGGATCGCGGTCATCATGGGCTGTTTTGCGTTTTGCCGTCTTTTTGCAATTTTTTGGGTCATTTGGCGGTTTGCTAGAGCCTTTCGAAGAAACCCGGAGATCAGGGCCGTTGATGCAAAATTTCTAGCAGCTGCGAAAATTTTGTCTCACAATTCTTATCTCCATGGCGTCCTCGCTCGCTCCTTGTCTACGAACGTGACCTCCGACGAAAGGGGAAGCGAGATCAGGACCAAGGAAGATCTTCCGGGAAGAAACAACGAGAATACACCATGTCGAGTCTTCCACCGTATTCGACGTTCCGCACGGACAGCAAGGTGAGTTCGGGCATCCCGACGTATCTTGTGGCTACTTGTCTCTGTAAAATTGTACGGCGGAGCCATTCAAGGGTCTCTGCGACGGATTTCGTCGTCTTTTGCGCGCCCCTGCCAATGAGCAAGCCCTAGTTTCACCCCGGAACTGCCGCGGAGGTGTAGAGTGGCAAGAATGTCCTGTCATAAAGCAATCCGGGGTGTTTTCATCGTGCGTACGTGTCATCGATCAACGCGCTGGCCCATCGTCGCCGCTTCTCATGAGCCACTCAGTTTTGTAGCTTTTTTGTGATGAGAACGCGTAGAAGTCGTACTGATTCTTACGTACACGTTAATTTCTCTGGGAGCTCGCATCGTACCTATTTGCCGGGTGTATCTCCACATTGGATATAGTGAATGCTAACATGCTATCATACCATGTTTCTTTCCATATTCTTAGCAAATGTTGTACCCCCAAGCTATTTCTCACGGCAACGTACTAGCTTTTACGCCTCCTGGATTCAAACAAACATTGAACATCAAGTTTCCCGATTCTCGACTCCCCGTCTGCGAGAAGTGCAAGAAGAACTACAAGACACGGGACATGTGCCGCGTACGCAATGGCCACACAGCTGCTCCTTGGTCGCCAGCCTACATTTGCATGACTCTTGATGACTCGTGCACCGATGAATCCGGGGAGTACATTGAAAAACCTCTCACGGTTCGAATGGTACAGTGGCAACCCTTCTGCATCACGAAGCCCTTTGATAGCAAGACGCCAGTTTGTTCGGCGTGCAAGAAGACGAACCGGACCCGTTCCTATTGCCGCGAACGTCACAAGCATAAGTTTCTGCCCTGGTGCACCGTGTACGTGCTTCTCAGTGCGCTGGAAACCACCGACCCGTCCACAGTGGTCGCCGCTCCGAGCAAGCCGTTGTCGGAGGAAGAAGGGGACCAAGAAAGTGCCGAAAACGAGAAAGAGGCGGACGAGAATCCATCGAAGGAAGGTGATAAGGACGCCCTATCTTCGGGAGGTGTCCAGGATGAAGGATACGGGTGGTATGGCGATGACATTTACGAAATCCCGGAGTCACGCACCTTTCTCGCCAAGGTGTCGTGCAAAGGAAATGGAATCCAGTGGCTGGATCACGCCGCTGACTACGAAGGCCCAGAAACAATCGGTACCCAGGGGTTCACACCGATTGGGATTCCACCTTCGGACGGTGGTGGTCGGGCCGGCGTGGAGGTTTCCCAGCACTTCTACCCTAACAACGGGCCCACTTATTCGGCCCATCAGAATGCTCTCAAATCCCAGCAGCAGTACTTCTTCCAAATGCAGCAGCGTCAGCAGCAACAACAAATGGCCACGCATCAGATGAACTGGCCGGCTCCTCAGTATGGACAAGCACAATCTCAATTACAATACCCAGGGGGGCAATATCCCCCCGGCACGCCAGTCACAGCGGGAGAAGCAGCTGCTCAGCAGCAGAAGCAGAATCACGGACTTCCGTCGACAGGACAGCATGACATGGGACAGTGGCAGCAGCAGCAGCAGCAACAACAACAACAGCAACAGAGCATGATGCTGCCACAACTCTACCAGCACACTATGGCACACTTTCAGCAGGCGGGTGGTGTATTGCCAATGGGAGTACCGGCCGCCGGTCTTGATGGTGGTGAAGATATAGGACCGGATCCAACGGACGTCGACGACCAAGAAGAAAATGTCGCGAAGCGAGCACGCATGGTCTAAGGGCCTGGGGAACATTTCATTTGGAGTCAAGGGGAAGAGAGTGGCCGGCTAGGTACAGTAGTAGCTCGCCGACGCTCACATAGCTGACAATGGCGAATTTAAGTCAACAGCTTTTGATATCTGGATTTCAATATCATCGTAGGTACCCAAGCTCTTTCAGTCTCACTTCGTTCCTCCTCCAATCCTTGTCAACCTTCACATTGAGCTCGAGATAAACCTGAATTGAATCGATCAGGAACGGGAATGAGGCAGAATCCAGGGAAGCGGCGCACTCCACATTGTAACAATAAACAATATGCACCCTCACCTGGGTCCGAAAGAAGTCTTCGAGCTGCTTACGTGCATCTATCCCTACTTCCTTAATCACTACTCCGCCTTTTCCTATGACGATTGCCTTCTGCGAATCTCGCTCTACATACACGGTCGCCTTCATCCGAATGATATCGGACGACTCCTTGAACTCAGTGACGCGTACTTCGCAACAATACGGAAGTTCCTTTTTTAGCTTGCGGAACAGAGCCGCACGAATCATTTCCGAAGCAAAGAAGCGTTCCGGGCGATCAGTCAAAGTCTCCCTATCGTAGAGCGGCGGGCCAAGTGGCAACAGACTCAGAGCTTCTTCGTCGGAGACAGTTCTGCTGTTGTCGCGAAACATGCCTGGAATGGGTCGTCCAAGGTTCCGGAGAGCAGCCGGCACATCGGGTTCTCCTAGTAAAATTCGACGCAGCGCAGAGACGCCCACGTTGCTCGTTCCCTCCGATGCCGAAACCGGAATGATGGCCATTGCCTGTTGAAGTAGTGATCGCCATCTTGTTACAGCCTCCTGTACACTCACAGTTTTCTCCTTGTCTTCTTGTTGCTTGAGTTCGACATTGACCTGATCCAATAGATCCATCTTATTGATGACAACGATAATAGGTTTCCGACTGCGTCGTACCTTGTCGAATACATCATCGTTTGGAATGGGCGTACTGAAGCAGTCCGTCACTACGACCAGCACATCAGCATCGTGAAATGCTCCCATGACAGCTTCCATCATTCCTTCTTGCAGTTTGTACGCTGGCTCGTCAATGATCCCTGGTGTATCGACCAAACAGAGTTGACGCGAGGCAGTCGTTAAGACTCCGAGAATGGCGTGACGGGTTGTCTGTGGCCGGCGTGTGGCAACACACAAGTCTTCCTCTAGCAGCGCGTTCATCAGAGTCGATTTTCCCATGTTGGGAGCCCCGACAATGCATGCAAAACCGCATCGAAAGGGCGTATCATCGGACGAGGCTGACGGCAAACGGCCCTCGTAGGCAAAGGAATCATCCAAGGATTTCAGTAGACCTGGAAAGGGAGAAGGGTTCTGGTTGTCCGACTTTTTTGAATCACTCTCTGAATTTTGCGAATATGCGGCAAGATACAGTGGCGCGGCAATAGACGCCTGGTTTCTCTGTTGAGGTGGCACCACCAATCTCTGATTCTGATGCAGAAGAGAGTGCGTCCAGGCTACAGGCAAGCAAACCGCGCAGAGGATCGATTTTCTCATCGTTCCTCTACAAAAGCGAATTCAGCCGAGTGAAAATTGGAGCAGAGGTTTTTGATGCATCAAGGAGAGAACCAAACCCCAGTCTCTGCAACATCGACGATCATCGATTATACCGATCATCAATCATCAACTTTCGCTCTTCTCTTTTTTTGGTTGGCGCCAAACCATCCTTTGAGTCAAAGTAGTCGTTTTTCCACAACGCATGGATCATACTCAAAATGTACAAATCTGGATGAGAATAATCTTTCCATCCGTTGAATGGTCCGTGTGTCGCCTCCCTTCAAGGACGGTCATTGCGAGTGACCGTCCCTTCGTTCTGGTACTGAATCTCGTAGAGTTCTACTCCGGGATCTTGGATCTTTGAAACACGAGCCAGCACAAAAGCGAAAGCCAAACAACGCAGCACACGACGACCGTGAGAAAGGCGAAGCAAGGCTCACCCACCCTTGCCAACCGCTCTCTTCTGTCGCTAGAGCAGCCAAGTAATCGCATTCGCTTGAAACGCCATCATGTCTGTTCCAATCACCTTTACTGAGGCTCTCAACGTAAGTCCATTTGCGCCTGATAATTTTGGCCCCACCCTGCGCAGCTTTCTACGCAGGTTACGTACCAGAAAGTCAACGGACTCAGGCCTGCGGCAAACCGCTCCATGGCGTTCCTTGTGTATCCACGGCGGCCTTTCCGTGTGAAATGGGCGTTGTCTGTCAGTCTTGTTGTCTTGCTTGCTGTCCACCGTGTGGGTGCCTTGGCAAAGATCAGAAATCGTCGGTCAATCGCCAACGGCGACTGGAGCGGCTCGCGCATTGCTTCGGTACCGCGAACCTCCTGCCAGCAAGATCTGATCCCTACAATGAGCCTATTGCGACTCTACGGTGGGCGCACGGGGTTCTGGGTGTGACATGAGGATGCGGGAAGCAGCCATGTTGCTAGATTTACCACTAGCAACAGGATGCTGGACCACCTTCCGGCTTCCACTGGCGGGGCAAGTTTCGAAAGAACTCGCTGATTTGCTTCTTGTCTCTCACCATCTTGTCTCTCGCGCATGTTCTACTGCAGCTCCAACAACTTGGGGTGCCAGAAACCTCAGTCAAGCATGGGATGACCACGATGGAGTCGGACAAGTGGATTGTCTGCTGCGAGTCCAACCAGGTCACCCTTATCGACCTGCAGAACGGAGCGCAGGTCACTCGTCGTCCTATTCAGGCCGAGGCGGCCATCATGAACCCATCGCAGAGCATTCTTGCTCTTCGATCTGGTACCACGCTTCAGATCTTCAACCTCGACGCAAAGGCCAAGGTCAAGTCCCATACCATGTCCGAAGCTCTCGTCTTCTGGAAGTGGACCAGTCCCACCAACCTCGGTCTCATCACCGCCACCTCCGTCTACCACTGGGCGCTTGATGGAACTTCTGCGCCAGAGAAGGTCTTCGATCGCCACACCACCCTCGGGCCTAGTACCCAGATCATCAACTACAAGGTCTCCCCCGATGGCAAGTGGTGCGTCCTTGGAGGTATCTCGGCAGGTGCCGGAGGTGCCGTCAATGGAAATATGCAGCTCTACAGCATCGAGAAGAAGGTTTCCCAACCTCTTCAGGGACATGCTGCTGGCTTTGCCAAGATCCAGCTCGTAGGTCGCGAAGATCCTGCGCAGGTCTTAGTATTCCACGAAAAGAAGGCCGACAGTCCACCAGGAGAGCCACCCAAGCTCTTTGTAATGGAAGTTGGTCGTGATCCTTCCAAGGGTGCTCCATTCCGTTTGCCACCGACCAGTATTCCGGTGCCGGCGGATGCGGCATCTGACTTTCCGGTCAGCCTCGTCGTCGACCAGAAGGACGACCTGGCCTTCTTGCTGACCAAGATGGGCTATGCCTACTTGTTCGATATTCACTCCGGAAAGACTCTGTACCGGGCCAAGATCACCAACGACACCGTCTTCGTCACGTGCGCCCAAGAGTCAACGGGGGCTGTCTTTGGTATTACGGTGCGCAAGGGCCAGGTCTTCCGCCTTCAGCTCAACGCCCAGACGCTGGTTCCCTACATTGTCTCGACGTTGCGCGACAACGATTTGGCCATTAAGGTCTCGGGACGTCTCAATCTGCCAGGCGCCGAGAATCTCTATGCCGCTGAATTTGAGCGCCTCATCTCCTCGGGTAATGTCGTGGAAGCCGCTAAATTGGTGGCTGCAAGTGGGACGGCGCTTCGGACGCCGGCGACCATTGCTCGGTTTCAGCAGATCCCGGCACAGCCTGGTCAGCCCCAGCCTGTCTTTCAGTACTTTTCGACGTTGTTGGAAACTGGTCGTCTCAACGCACAGGAGAGTCTTGAGCTGGCCAAACCAGTCCTTCAGCAGGGACGTCCTCAGTTGATGGAGAAGTGGTTGAAGGACGACAAGCTTGAGTGTTCGGAGGAGCTTGGTGATCTTATCATGCCATTGGACTCAGGCATGGCGTTGAGCGTTTACCTTCGCGCCAACTGTCACGCCAAGGCTATTCAGTGCTTTGTGCAGCGTGGCGAGTACGATAAGATTGTCCCTTACTCCACCAGCGTCGGATTCAAAATGGATTACTCGCAGATGCTCAGTCAACTCCTCTTCAACAACCCACAGGGCGCTCTCGATCTCGCCAAGGGACTCGTCAACGCTGAGGGAGGTCCGCTGATCGACATTCAAGCAACCGCGGAAGCGTTCTTGAGCAGTAACCGGGTTCAAGAGACGACTGCTTTTCTCTTGGAAGCTCTCAAGGACAACAAGCCGGAACACGCCTACCTGCAGACGAAGCTGTTGGAGATCAACTTGATTGGCGGCGCTCCGCAGGTGGCTGACGCAATCATGCAGCAGGGCATCTTAACCCACTACGATCGTCCGCACATTGGAAAGCTCTGCGAACGTGCCGGTATGTGGCAACGTGCCGCTGAACACTACACTGAGATTGCGGACATCAAGCGTGTGTTCAAGAACAGCCACCAGATGAACCCGGAATTCGTTGTGAGCTACTTTGGAAAGTTGAACCGAGAGCAGAGCATTGCCTTGTTGAAGGATATGATGTCGCGCGGCCCACAGAACATGCAGGTCTGTGTTGAAGTGGCAAAGAAATACCACGACGAGCTCGGATCGGAAGAGTTGATTGGCGTCTTTGAGAATGCCAAGGCGACTGAGGGTCTCTACTACTACCTTGGAGCGATCGTCAATGTCTCTGAGGATCCGTTTGTCCACTTCAAATACATTCAGTCGTCGTGCATGCTCGGGCAATTCAAGGAGGCGGAGCGTGTGTGCCGTGACTCGAACATCTACGTACCTGAGGAAGTAAAGGATTATTTGAAGGGAGCGAAGCTTCCCGACCCTCGTCCTTTGATCCACGTGTGCGATCGATATGATTATGTGGATGAGCTCACGGAGTACCTATACCTGAACAGTCTACTCCAGTACATTGAGGTGTATGTGACCAAGGTTTCGCCCCAGAAGACGCCCCAGGTTGTTGGAAAACTGTTCGATCTCGGTGCCAACGAGGACTTCATCAAACGTCTTTTGATGGCTGTGGGAACTGCTTGCCCCGTCGATGAGCTTGTCGAGATTGCGGAGACCCGCAACCGTCTTCGTATGTTGCAGCCCTGGCTCGAAGCCCGTGTTGCGACCGGCAGCTCGGAACCCGGAACCCACAATGCCCTCGGAAAGATTTACATTACACTCAATCGAGATCCGAAATCGTTCTTGTTGAACAACATGTTCTACGATCCGAAGGTTCTTGGGCCTTATTGCGAGGCTCTTGATCCTCAGCTTGCTTTCGTGGCGTACAAGAAGGGAGCCGGCGAGTGTGATGATGAGCTCATTGCGATCTCTCACACCCACGGCCTCTACCGGGATCTCTCCAAGTACCTTGTTGAACGACAGGACCTCGAGTTGTGGGCCAAGGTGTTGAACAAGGAAGAGGGCGAAGAGGAAGGAAAGGAGGACCCGCAGCGCCGTCAGCTCATTGATCAGATTGTGGAGTGGGCCTTGCCTGAGAGTACCAATGCCGACGAGGTTTCATGCACGGTAAAGGCTTTCATGGCCGCCGACCTCCCCGGAGAGCTAATCAGCCTGCTCGAGAGAATCATTCTCCAGGGATCTGACTTCTCGGACAACAAGAATCTTCAGAACCTGCTCATTCTCACTGCTATCCGCGCTGATAGTACTCGTGTTGCCGGATACATTGATCAGCTCGACAACTTTGACGCCAAGGACATTGCT
The DNA here is from genome assembly GCA_900291995.1 of Licmophora abbreviata. Lineage (NCBI taxonomy): Eukaryota > Bacillariophyta > Fragilariophyceae > Licmophorales > Licmophoraceae > Licmophora > Licmophora abbreviata. The sequence continues at coordinate 7,100 of OLMU01003275.1, read as the reverse complement.
CTTATTTGTGTATCCGAGAACCACATGCTGTACGAAGAAGGTTACAACATCTACGTCAAGTTCTCCAAGCCTGAGTTCACGGCTGACGCGGACGAACAGGTCGAGATGCAGGTTCTTGCTGTTGGTGTCCTAGTAGACTACATGAAGGATCTCGAACGTGCAAAGACATACGCAACACAGTGCGACGCCAAGCCTGTCTGGTCCAAGCTAGGCCAGGCTCAGCTCGAGGAAGGATTCCCAGCCGATGCGATCGAGAGTTTCATCAGCGCCGAGGACCCCAGCGAGTATGTCAAGGTTTGCGACGCGGCGAACGAGGCCGAGATTTGGCCTGAGCTCATCCCTTTCCTCAAGATGGCGCGCAAGACTCTCCAGGAGAACCTGCTCGACACGGAGCTCATCTACGCGTACGCCAAGACGAACAATCTTTCGGAAATGGAGAAGTTCGTCAACGGGCCAAATGTCTCGAACATCCAAGTTATTGGCGATCGATGCTTCTCGGAGGGAATGTACCAAGCCGCAAAGATCCTGTACATCAATATCAACAACAACTCCAAGCTGGCTCTTTGTCATATTCATCTCGAGGAGTACCGAGAGGCCGTTGCCGCCGCCCAGAAAGCGAACAATGTGTCGACCTGGAAGGCCGTGTGTTTCGCCTGTCTGCGAGCCGAGGAGTTCCGACTGGCTGCAACTTGCGGCCTCGAGGTCATCAAATACCCAGACCACGTGGACGAAGTTGTTACGTACTACTCTGATCTTGGACGTTTCACGCACCTCGTCTCGTTGTTCGAGCAAGGACTTGGCTTGGAGGATGCCCACATTGGAATTTTCACGGAGTTGGGCGTCTTGTACACGAAGCATGTACCGGAGAAGGTCATGGAACATTGCAAGGTATTCTTCAGCAAGCTAAATGTCTCTAAGCTTGTTCGCGCTTGCGAGCGTGCGAGATTGTGGGAGCCGGCTGTCTACTTGTACATGCAGGACAAGCAGCACGACAATGCTGTTAAGGTTATGATGGAGCGTGCTCCAGCATGGCAGAACGACTTGTTCCTCGACTCGATTTCGAAAGTCCGAAATGCCGAAGTTATGTACAAGGCGATTGGATACTATCTTACGACGCACCCCACGCTTTTCACACGGCTCATGGAAGTTCTTGAGGAGCATGTGGACCATTCGCGCACCGTGACCCAGCTGCGACGAACAGGCGACTGGGCATTGCAGCTTGGTCAACCGTACATGAAGTCGGTCCAGAAGTTGAATTTGAGCCAGGTGAACGAGGCGCTGAACGAGGTACGTGTTTGTGGTGGGGAGACATATTCTGCGTACTGAGCAAGTTCCATCCTAACCGTGTCGCTCTTTGCACTTTCCAGCTGTACACCGAGGACGAGGACTACGAGTCGCTTCGCAAATCTATCGACAGCTATAACAACTTCAACATGATTGCTCTTGCGTCGAAGCTTTCCACGCATGAGCTTTTGGAGTTCCGCCGTATTTCTGCTTACGTTTACCGATGCAACAAGAAGTGGACGCAGTCTATTGAACTATCCAAGAACGACAAAATGTGGAAGGACTGCATCGACACTGCGAACGAATCGGCAGATGCCGAGATCATTGAGGGTCTTCTCCGTTTCTTCTGCGAAACATCAGAGAAGGAGTGCTTCAGTTCTGCTTTGTACACGTGCTTTTCTCATGTCAGCCCCGACGTGGCGCTTGAGTTGGGATGGCTCAACGGCTACCACAACTTCGTCATGCCGTTCTTCATCCAGACATTCCGTCAGACGCACCTCCGTTTGCAGGCTCTGGAAGAGCGTACGGCACCACCAAAAGAAGAAGAGACAGCGCAAGGGGCCATTGCACAGACCTATGGCAACCTTGGCGGTTTCGGTGGAGGAATGCTGATGCTTGAGAACGGTGGTCCGAGCATGGGCATGCCTCCGGCTGGAGGAGTGGACATGTCGGGCTTCGCACAGCCGGGTATGATGCAGCCTGGTATGATGCCACCTGGCGGCATGCAAAATGGAATGCCTCCTACGAACGGTATGCCTCCCCAAATGATGGCTCCTACCATGTAAGCGTGTCAAGGACCGAGTGACTTGCATATTTGTCAAGAACGTCGTGCTTTTTGTCGTGCTTCGCACAAAACGATCAGTGGGTGATTACAAAAGACGGAAATCGATAAGCTGACTTTACTTTAGAGACGTTTGATTGAGTGAACCTCCTAATTGCCTGGGCGTTTGCGGCGCTGTCGTGTCTTTTAAATTTTCTTTCTGGCAATGGTGAGCAGGTTGAATGCATAATATACAAACGATTCCCTTGTAGTCGAACAGAGTGTACCGAGACCTTGCCGCCTTGCCGGATGCCATTACCGTGTAAACAGAAATCTCACAGGCCACAGCGACAAAGATAACTCTACCTTTTCAACTACCCTTCTCTAAAATTCAATCCCATCCTGGCTTCTCTTTAAGTTCCCAGATCACTCCCGCAGTTGGCGACTTTGACGGATCACTCCCAAGATTCTGCTTGTAGTGTGTCGTTTCCAGCAAAGCTCGTGCTTCGGATTCCTCTCGCTTAAGCTTTGCCTCCATGGCAGTCTTGATGTCCTTCCACTGGGGACTGCAATTGTCGAATGTCCCAAAACGGTACAAATGGTCTCGCTGATAGCGCGAGCCCAGACACCGAGTCCATTCGTCCAGGAAAAGAAATGTATTTACCAAGTCTGTCGACTCCGGCATTTTGGATCCTCTGTACGATAGAAGAGTACGTCGTAAGAGAAGGACAGGAGGAGGCAACGAGATGTTGACGTGTAGACGAAGCCGTGTGTGTACTCGTCGTAATTCGTACCACCGGTAGACAGCATCAGTTGCTCATGCAATGAGTACAGTGCAGCAACACAGCAGTGGTCAGTGGGCAGCGGTCTATCATCCTCTGTCTGTCGTCCGCGCACCCCGAGAGAGGAAAAATTAAGGCAGTGCAATGAGTGATGCATGTTTTCTTCCATCTGCAGCACGAATGGGGTGCGACGGCACTCCTGCAGGTCATGTGATAGCAATCTATGTATTAGGAAGAAGATCTTCGGCTGAACCTACGATACGACACGTCGCATGCGATAAATGATGGCAGAATCTCCGTCTACTGAGCTAGTTTACTGTGTACTCGAGTAACCCACTTCATTGCTCTACGGATTCTCAGCCTGGACCCTGCGCAATCTTCCGATGGTACTCCGAACAGTCACAGCACTGGCGGTGGACAGGGTGTAAGCTCCTCCCGCTAGCACCTTGCGGCAGCACCGGCACTTCCAGATGCCTGCACAGCTGCGCTTGACGGAATCTTTTCCGCAGAATGCACAACGATACGTGGAATGCTGGGCCACCTCAATTTTACGAACCAACTTTCGGAGCGTGGAACCGTAACGGGTTCCGTACTTTCCCGTGATTCCAACCTTCTTGGTGCGCTTTCCCATACTGAAGTCTTGTAGAATAGAACGGACTGTTGTTCAAGAAGAGCAGTCGCGAGAAAGTGAGAACAGAAGAACGAGCACGCATAAATGAGTGGGGGCCCCAGACACATGACCGGTCATATCTCAACAAAAGAAGCAATGCTCAAAAGCGTGTGACGGATCCCTCATTGCGACAACAGAAGCATTGCCCTGATCGCAACGATCTCAGGGTTCGACGTCCATCCGTCGTCGTAGAACTATTAACAAGCACAGGAATAAGGGCCAACCCTCCAGAGTCTCAGTCTTCCTGCTTCCTGGGCTTTTTCATTCGCTTCCCTCCTCTAGAGCAATCCTTTCATTGTCACAGACACGCGCTTGTAACGGAAAACTCAGATCGAGCTGCAGAAAATCCGTCTCGACGCCATGGTCGCACACACCTTCACACCCTGATAAAGAGAAGTGCGGTGTTGGGGTCCACCACGGTGCTACGTACAGCCTACTGTTCTTGCAGTACTGGTGAATAGTAAGCGGTAATAGCTCACGAGCTATCATTTGTGATGCCCTCACCTAGAGCTCACATAGTCCGGGCTCTCCTCTCGCGCTTGATGAGACGCGTGACGTCTGACGTCGCGTTGACAAAGGTTTGTGTTTTGGATCTTGGATTTAGGATGCGATGATGAGTGATGAGTGAGATGAGACATGAGATTATGAGGCGGGAGAGGATCCGACATCGCGGTTCCGAATCGGATGTCATCAGGTTCCTTCCATGAGATGATCGTAGCGATTCTTGCCGTGTTTGGCGCCTTTACGTCGGCGTGGATCTTCTACGCATTCGTGAAACTTCTCGTTGCGTTCCGCAACTCCTCCGACTTTGCCACCGCGGTCACGCCCACGCTACCCTTGACGGCGCTCGCTGGCAAGGTTGTCTGGATCACTGGTGCCAGCAGTGGAATCGGACGTGAACTGGCGCTCTTGTTGGCCTCTCGTAGTGCGCATCTCATTTTGTCATCGAGAAGTAGAGAGGGCCTAGAAGAGGTGGCCCGTGAGTGCCGTGCATCTGGACGGGCTGGAACCGTGTCGGTCATAACGCTAGACTTGAGCAACGCACATGGATGTCTTACCAAGAAGGCGCAAGAAGTATTAAAACTGCATGGGGGAAAGATTGATTACCTCTTAAACAACGGTGGTGTTTCACAACGCGGCCTGACAAGGGATTCGTCCCATGAGGTCGACCAGTACGTGTGTCAAGTGGATTATCTCGCACACGCCGAACTGACCAAAGCTGTCTTACCGACTATGGAACGGAATGGTGGCACCATTGTGAACACGAACTCTGTAGCCGGGAGAATTGGAAAACCTGCGGGATCAGCCTACTCAGGAGCAAAATTCGGATTGCGCGGCTTCATGGAGGCATTGCGTTCCGAATGTTTTATCATGGGCCACCCCGTCTGCATTCTCAACGTGTCTTTGGGTTCTACCAAGACGAATGGGCCGAGCAACTGGGTTGCCAACATCAAGCAGGGAAAACTGGAAAAATTCAAAGGCCACGATAAGAACATTGCAAACGGTTTGGATCCAAAGTGGGTGGCAGAACGTATGATGGCAGTGGCATACCAAGCCCAAGCGCACGACTGTTGGCTTGCTCCACGGAGAGAACTCGCGGCGCTGTATTTATCCCAATACTTTCCAGTCACGGCCTGGCGTTTGATGATCAAGAACTTTGGAAAGGAATATATCGTCACGAACGAGAAAATGGAATAGAATTGAATTTCCCATGGCGTTGTCTCGGACGTTTCGCACAAAACGGACTGCCGTTTTATCTTTTCCGGGAACGACGCTTTCCTTTGCTCTCCGCAAATTGGGGGACCATTGCGGAAGAGTGGAACGTCGCTTCTGCATGTACGTAGACACATTTGACAATAACACGCCTACCACGCTTCAGCGAAGACACGCAATGTGGTGCCTCCCCAGCCCGCAGAACGATCACACTGTTCACAGAGGTTTCCACGCTTTCGGTGAACGAAGCACTCTCACGGATATTCTTCCACATTGTAGTACAGTCCGATGTGTTTTCGATCGTCAGAACGACTTCGAGCTGAGGAGGATCGTACAAGACGTCATCGACGTGCCATTCCATGCCAGACCCTCTTGTTTCGTAGACTCGAACCTCGACAGGGACGATTGTGGAAAGCTGATGTTCTGGTCCTGCAATGGCCTGAATCAAACTTTGTACGCTCCCGCGTTGTAATATCCGAAACGTGTCACTTGTTTGTGGCACAATGGCTCCGACGCGATGCCGAGCCACCGACGACGTCGTTTCTTCTGCAAGACGAAGGCTCGAGAGATCCGATGCTATCGCCGCAAGTTCTTCTCGCGTCAACACAGACTGTCGATACAGAACGCTTCCGTTCTTTTCAAATCTATCTTTCAGGGCAGGGTCCACCCGTATTCTTCCGGAAGAGTTGTAAGGAAACGATTTAGAGGACGACACGGCTGGCCCATGTACTTGTAGACGACGAACACGGCCTGGACTATGGGAGACGATTCTTGGAGGCCATACATTCAGAGATACCACAGAGAATCCCACGGAAACGGTCCATGATGCACTCAACAGGGTCAGGAGGAGCATTACGGGGAATTGAGAGTCGTTCAACCACATTGTGTTCGTATTACTCGTACCATAAGGAGATACCATAAGGAGAAGATAGAACATGGTGAATTTCAAATTCGAACACATTGCACACATCACTTCACTGCCACAGGTATGTGGACCGCAGGAATTGGGAATCACAGAACGGATGATAGCAGTTCGTCTTCAGTCGTCCGTGGACCATCCGTATCGCACGATTGGGCCGCCGTATCAACCCAGCGTTCGTTTCTACGAAGATCGGTGCCGCCTACGTGATGTCATGTTCACTTGACGATGACCAAAGATAAGGTCGACAGCGCCAGACAGCGCTTGACCACTGTTGATGCCCCTGCGACACCATTGACTTGCGCCCCGTCCATCGCACAGTTTCTTTTCACTGGTGTATTGAGGTAAGAAGCATGGGATTACTGTAGTAGATTAGAGAAGCTGGAGTGAAGAGTCGTACCGGCAACAGGATCGAAAGCAAACTCGACTGTCGATCGGGTACCGGCAGACTGCCTCCTACCTCTCTCAGCATGGTCTTGCGGCGCGTACTGCACTCTCACGCACTCCATCGAATCTCCAGCGCCACCAGTTCTATTCAATACCTTCAGTCAACAGAACTACTTTATGTCTTATCGAGGAGGTGGTGGACGAAGCGGCGGTGGACGTGGTGGGGGGAGGGGCCGCGGAGGTGGACGAGGCGGGCGGGGAGGCAGCCATCATGAAGGTGACGGCGCACGAATGCGACCCTGCAACAACTTTACCACCACAGGAGCCTGTCCTCGTGGAAACAACTGTACCTTTGCACATGTAGTCAAGATACATGCCTCCATCGATGCCAGTAACATGAAGCCGCAGCAGCAGCAACAGCAGCAGAATCGATATCAGAATCGATACGATTCGAATGGACAGTCGAACAAGTATCATGCCGTCTCGTCGGTCAGTATTTGGGAAACAAATGGTACCATCAAAATATTCACTGGCTCACACGACGGTCTGTGGAGACTCTGGAATACGCAAGGAGGTGCCTTTCAC
>OLMU01003260.1:0-14679 GCA_900291995.1 Licmophora abbreviata | reverse complement strand
GCTGGAGCGATCGATTCACAACGATTCGGAACACGAAAAGTCCTCTGATCAGATCATTCGCGATCTGAAGACGTCCAACGCAGCTCTGTTGGCCAGGACATCTAGGATGGAAACCGACTTTATGAACGAAGTCAACAAAGTCTCATCGTCCTTTCAGGAAGAAAAGCTCCAGATGGAAGATGAGATTCATAAGAAGGACCATCAGATTGCGACAATGCAATCTTCGACCAAGGACGCAATGATGCTCCACAAGTTACTGGAAGAGAATGCCGCTCAAAAGGATACTGTCGCGGATCTCAAGAAGCAACTGTATCAGCTTCAGCATGAAGTCGAAGATGCTGAATACGAGAAACGAGATGAGGTTGATAAGTGGGGAGCTGAGAAGGAAGATCTTGTTCGTGAACTGGAAGCCCTTCGTCATCAGATCAAGGACATGAGCGATCGTTCAGACCAAGAAGTCCACGCTCCTGTATCACCCGACAACAGCGCGAGCAGCGAGGCTACGGACAGCTGGAAGAAGCTCGAGGAAGCACAGGAGGCCTTGGATGACTCGACAAGCCGCCTTCACGACACGCAATCGACCCTGGCAGGCGTGGAGAACGACAAGAAGCGTTTGACCAAAGAGCACGAGCTCGAGCTTGCCAAGTGGAAGGCCACTCACATTGAAGATCAGACCGCATGGACGAAAAGGGAACGTGAGCTTATGGACAAGATCCAGGAGCTCGAAAAGAGCAGCGGCGAACAAGGAAAAGTACAATCCCTGCTAAACGAACGCGAAGAGACGATTGAGTCGCTGCGTGGCGACATCGCCGTGCTCACTTCGGATTTGGACAACACCAAAGTAGACTCTGTCAGTCAAGAGCACTATCGCCGACATGAAGCAACAGACTTGCGTGTGTTGAATGACGCTCAGGCTGCCGAAATTCAGCGTCTTAAGGGAGAACTCGATGTGAGTGATCGTGAGATCGTTGCGAGGGACGAACTCCTGCGCGAGCAACAGGCAGAGCTTGACAGCCGAAATGCTGCAAGGAATGCCGCCCCCAAGGAGGGAGACCTTCTTCCCAAAGAATTCGGTCAGCAGCTCTACGATGCCCGTGACACTATCCGCGAGCTCCGTGAAGAATTGGACGCTCAGAAATTGGTCCATCAGGATGAGGTCAAGGAACTCCGAAACAAGGTGGATGACATAGTGGCCGACCGCAACGATGTTGGGAGTCGACTTTCACTTGTCATTGAAGAGAGGGACGAAGCTCGCAACCTATTGGCAGGAAGTGGTGACGGTTCTCGTTCCTTGCAGAGAATCCGTGACATTGTCTCCAGTACTACCAAAGAACGCGTCGACTTGGAGAGATCTTTTGAATCGAAGCTAGATGACTTAGAGCTTGAGAAACGGTCAGAGCTTGAAAAGGTGGGAATCTTGCTAGAAGAGAAAGTACAAGAGCTTGATGAGGTGAAAGAAAAATTGCGATTGACGGAGAGCGGGGACGAACTAAGGAAGCTTAGAGATAAAGTCAAACACCTTGAGGGCAAGAACGCAGCTCATCATCGAACGAAGAAGCAGCTCCGAGAGGCTCAGCTTGCTCTCGTTGCGCTTGACGACGAAAAGAATCGCATGGAAGAGACCTATGTAACGAAAGTCTCCACGCTTGAGGAGGAGAAAGCGGAGGTGGATCGACAGTATCGGACAAAGCTGGTAGCTGCGGACGCCCCGGCCGTGGACTTTGCAGGCACTATTGAGCTGACAGCAGAGGTCGAAAGGCTGAACGCTGAAGTGGAAGAAAAGAACTCGTCACTGGCCCTCTTACTTACGAAGTCAAGCGGTGACAAGGTCGACGAAGTTCTCTACAAAGAATTCGTGTCCGCGAAAGATGCCGAGAAAAGACTTTCCAACCAGCTTGCTTCCTCCCGCCAGATAGCAGACGACAGGGAACGAATGCTCAGGGAAAAACTAGAAGATCGTGACACCACAATCTCAACTCTTGTGAGATCATCGATTGCCGAAGAGCACAAACTTAAGGGGCTGCGTAATGAGCTTGACGCCGCAAAAGCTCTCGTCGCAAGTGCAGGCGCGACTGCAGGAGATGCTACCGATCCTGTTGATGTTGCTCGTGATGCGACTCGGATCGAAGAGCTTCGCATAACGGCTGAGACTCATAAGGCAAACGAACAGAAGCTAAGGGACGAGATCAAAGTGTTAAGGAAACAGGTCTTCAGGGCGGAGGTGGATGTCAAGCGAGCTACTAGCACTAGGGAGGACGACACAGGATCGGATATCCAAGAGAAGATCCAGGAGCGTGATGCTGCAATTGCGAACCTTGTGAAACAGTCATTGTCCCAAGAAGAGCTCGTTTCTAGCCTGAGATCGAAGATTGCATCTTTAGAGGAAAGAGGAATCACAGCGAAAGCGAGCCCCAGTCTTAGAGCAGCTATGGACGATCTTCGTCGAATGAAGAAGGAGAATGAAATTTTTGCGGCACAGATCATTGATCAAGATGAAGAAACAGAATCCATGAGAACGAATCTGGCAGACCGTGATGCACAGATAGCGTCCTTGAGCCAGGAGCTCGGCTCCCTTCGAAGACAAATGACTACTCGCCAGGTAAACACTAGTGAAGTCGAGGCTTTACGAGCCGAGCTAGACGAAGTTCAGGAGGCGAACGCCACTCAGAGGGACGACCTTCGCGTGCTACGCCGACAGCTGCGTGAAGCGAAGGCCGAGGCTGATCGTCTGGACGACCTCAAACTTGAAGTCGCCGAAGCACGCCAGGCTCTGGAAGAATATCGAAATAAGGCAGGGAAGTCATTGCAAGAAGATGCATCGTCACGAAGACAACTTGAGGATGCGATTTCTGAGAAAGAGGTTGCTGAACGACGTCTGAAAGAGGAACTGACAGCCTTACGTAAGCAGCAGGAGTCAACTGTCAAGTCTCTAGAAGAGAAGGTAGACGCTAGAGAGGAAGAAATCATGACTCTGAAGAACAATTTCAATGGCAGCGATGATAAGGTGAGATCACTGGAAGCGGAAATTGATAATCTACACCGTGAGCTGGACGAGCGCGATGCGATGGCAAGTGACGAGCTGGCAATCGCGGATGAGCTCGAGCAGCTCAAGGAAGAGCGGGAAGTCCTGATAAAGGACGTGGACGATCTGAACAAGGAACTTGCTGCTTTTCAAGAAGATCGTAATAATATTGAAGAGATTAAGGAGCGCCTATCGACGGCAGAAAGTGGCCGTCTGTCGGCCGAGCAAGGAATTATTGATGCCTACGAAAGAAAGCTGTCCTTGTTGAAGCTTGACAAAGACGTGACAATTGATGGGCTAAGAAAAGAGCTTACGGAAGAGAAAGGCCGAAACACGGAAGATTTGGAAGACTTGGTGCATCGAATCAAGGAGCTCGAGATGGAGAATACGGATCTCAAGGATGAGCTTGAAGCCAAGCTAGAGCTAAAGAACACCAAGATATTCGCGCTTGAACAAACGTTGGGAGCGCAAGAGCAGCTCGTCGACAATATGAAGACCGAGATGGACCAACTGCAGACCAGCATGACACGCAATTCGGTTACACGTCGAGCTGAAATTGAAGAGATGCAGCAAGAGGTTGTAGAGAAAACAGCCGAGATCACCTTGAAAGACCGCGAGATCACCGCGGTAAAGATGGAATTGGAGGAGGCAAGGCTAGCAAATACGCTAGAAATCGCGAAGTTGAAGGACAGGATCGCATCGGCTGGAATGGACCAGCCGTCCTTTCCCTCCTCCACATCTGAGCCGCGCTCCGACAGTCGATTGACTGACGTCAAGGAGCGTCTGGAACAAGTGAAATGGCGGAACACGCAGCTTCACGAGGATAACCAGAAGCTCCGCGCTCGACTCGAAAAGTCAGAAACTCTTAGCAAGGAGTCCACGAACGATAAGCATCGAATTTCGGCACTTGGAAGAAGAAATTGCCGGTTTGCAAGAGCGAGTGAACGAGTTGCAAGACGAGCTTGCGGCTTTTACGGTTCGGGCAACGTCAGCTAAGCCTCCGATGGCGGAGCGACCTCCTAGTACGTCGCGACAGCGACAGCCTTCTTTAGAGCCAAAGCAGCGGACTCGAACGGCTCAATCGGCCTCTCCTCGACGGACTCCATCGAGCCCAGGTCGTTTGCGCTTTCTGAAGCGACGTACTCGAAGCAAAGACGAAAGCGAAGAGATGCCGTCCGAAGACAACGAATCCACGAGCACCAGCACAAATTCCAGGCCAAAGTTCTGAATCGTGAGCTTCACCAACGACGTCATAACTTCGGATTAACAAAAAATAGATTCACGCGTATCTATCTCGCGACTGTTTACTGAAATTAGGAAGCCATCATAGGAAGTTTCAAGCCCCAAACGGTTGCCCTCATCTGTAGCAACCCGCGGACCATTTGGCCGGTGCACATCGCAATCGAATGTCATACAAGGTTGGCTTCTGAAACTCGGCTAAGTCGGTGGAAGATTAGAGGGAAGGCTTGGCTCAGACTTTGCGGGTGCTGAGCAAAGCAGACATACACCGCCTTGATAGCTGCACGTAGTGGCTCCATCACGGTGAACATCATCGAATAGCAGAAGAAAAAGGACAAGATCATACTCTGCACAAACACATCGTCGCTAGTTTCCTGTGATCGATGGTGAGCCAAGATGATACCGACAAATGAGGTCACCAGGCCAGCAATGGACGCACAAAGGCAGCCACATAGGTGCGTAGTAATATCATCGTGGATAATTGGCTCGACGCCTTTCGAGGATATCGGCACATTCAATGTGAGAAAAGAGCGCGACATACACTCACATATAAAGCAACCAGAAACACGAACGTACCGGAAGAATCCACCAGCACGGCTACATCGTTGGCAGCTCGTTGATAACTTTTGTAGTAGGCAGCTACATGAGACATGGCAAGGTCAGAATGGCTGCGGACGAACGATCGGGCCCAGACGCTGGCGTACTGAACCAACTTCCCGACAAAACCTGTTCCATCCACGGCGCCAATCTGCATCCCCCGGAAACCAAACCTTGACGACGAAGAAGCAACTCTCTGGGATACTGCAGTGGATACCCCGTCGACATTTCTAACAACACTCCAAACAAACTGTGCGAGCCCCCCGACTAGAGCGCATTGAACAACAGACCCAAACGAAATTGTCAATCCAGAAAACAGGAACGACTTGACAGTAGATGAGCCACCCATCCACTCTCCAGTGGGACGCTGGGTAGATTCCGTTTGGTCTTCTTCCTCAAAGTCATCGTCTTGTCCCTCATCAAACTCCAAGACAGATTGATACGCTGCCGCAGCAGCGGACCGATACTCAGGCATGACTTCGGAGTATCCAGCAACACCGTAATCCGCGGAAGCATCGTCCGAGACACTCCCTGCGGACCCACTACCATCGTGCTGCTGTGACTTTTTCATGTGTTCCATTTGTTCCATCATGAGACTTTGCTGCGCAAACCAACTGGCGACACCGCCCGCTGCGAGCAGTGACAACAAGCGCGTCACCGTTGCCGTCAACCATTTTCCAGCCACCAGAGCGACAATAAATGGAACTACTCGGCCACTATTCCACGCTCCGAAGACAGCCAGCTTCCACCAGACAACCACTGCAAGCTGAACGCCCATTAGAAGTCCGACAGTTCGAGCAAAACTAAGCCGTCGCAGTGAGCGAGACAGAATATCAAGCGCCATGCACATTAGCGCGGAAAAGAACGTCTGTCGCGATCGGAAATGCTGAACTGCCCAGAAGCCCTCACGGATGCCAGCCAGCAATGGAATCCATCCATACTTCCAGAGGACGCCCGGGACCTTCCAGTACATAACCAGCATCAAGAGAGGATACACCATGAGAGCCAGAGGGCAAAAGGCCAGCACTATCTGAGAGGCAACATGCCGAGCATCGTCACCGTCTCCGCCACCCATAGTTCGATACAAGAGACGGCCAAACACTATAGTGGCACCGTAGGTCAAAACCAAAGCGTAGAACACGCAGAGGGCGACTTGGCTGTCAGCATGATGAGTAGAGTCATCGCTGCTTCGCAGGGTGCAAGTCCAAATCAGGGACGTTGGAACTAGCAAGAGCCAAGCAACAGCCCATGGTAGGTCTCGAGGCCGTCTAGGTACCCGAGGACGATACGTGGGTGTACTGGACACGGCATCATTGGACGTGCGAGGCACATCGGCGCTCGTAATCCTAGACATAGTAGAAATACCGGCGAGGGTCCCCGCCGGTTCGGAGGTTGCAGCAGACGCTTGCATATGCATTTTCTTATTCCAATCTCCAGTTTCTGTATTCCCCAATTTTGGCAATTCGATCAAATGAGTCGACTCTTGGTGTTCGAGGATCCGTCTTTGCGGCTCTGGCGTCTCTGCAATGTCATGTGCCTCAGAGAGGTCTAGCGTTGCATCGGCGAAGAAAGGCACGGACGGCTGCTTCCTATGATCAGGCTCGCGGGGGTCAAGAGACGCCGACGAAGGAGTCGATTGTGCCATCTCAAAGTCGACCGCGTCGAAAGCGGCTTCGTTTGAGTCTCCTTCCTCGTCCGAGAACCCTTCCATTGGAGACGGTGGAGACGAGCTTTCTTCCCAGTTCATGGTTATGGACGGCAATTAGATCGAGAGAAATTGGGACGCAGAACTGGAAGCGTGATGCTCAATATCCAATGTACACAGCGCTGCCCGAATGGCGACCGGCGGCGCATCACGTCACAACAATATGACCACGAGCTCCTATCTCACAGAGCGCGATGGGCCACCGCATTCAATTTCTTTTCAAAATCACCACCGTGGTCCATGACCGAGATGAAGCTCACAATCTCGAGCATCGTCTCTCTTTGTCTCACTTGATCATGACAACGACAATATCTGGTATAGTAACGGGGAAAGAGAGCGGCGCTGCAAGAGGAACCGTGATGAAAAGCAAGAAACAGAGGGATAAAGTGACATGCAGGGAGGAGATAATGAACAAGTTCTTCGACAAAAAGACTCCTAGTAACGCATCTACCAGCCATCACTGTTACATAGACTTCCGCTATACTCTTTGCTTATCGTTCACCTTCGTTAGGCAGATCCTTCCTCCGAAGAACTAGCGCCGCTGCTCTCAGAAACAGAAGCAGGCTCTTGATCACTGCCAGTCGCATCGAATTCGCTTCCATCTTCGTAGTCGTCAGTGTAGGTTGGATCGCTTCCAGCAGAATCTGCAGCCGCAGCTGCCGCTGCTGCCGCCGCAGCGGCCTGCTGTTCACTCTTTTCGGCCTGAATCTTGGCCGCCACCTTTTGGATCTGCTCCAAAATCGCATCTTCCCATACCGTAAATCCTTCCTCCGTCGGATGACCACGGGCGCTAACGCGCTCATTCAACAAGACGAATTTGCTTCCTTCGTCCCTCTCGACAAAGAGAGAACTCGCGTCGAAGAACGACACCCGGGCCTGATTCTGGCAGAATTTGCGCAGCTCACGATTTATGGCCGTGATGGAAGTCCAGAGCGGCAGTCGATTCTGCCTCATGAATCCCTTCTTGGGATTGAACTTGCGAATGTGAGTCTTTTCAGAGTCAATCTTGGGGTGGAACTTGCGCGTGGGAATTTTGCGGAGCAGTTTCTTCTTCCCAACAGTGTTGTTTGGCTCTTCTTCATCCGAGCTGTGCTGTTCGGCCCCTTTCTTGCGCTTCTTCAAGAGCCTCTGGTCGGGCTTGGTTTTTGCTGCAGTACCACGGCCGTCGTCCACCTTGGCTTTTTTAATCGCAGTGACGGCGGGAACACCCACGTCCCCGTTTTCTTTTTTCGACAAACTATTTCCACGTGCAACATGCGACACAGGCACCTGCTTTCCTTGTTTCCCTTTGAAAGGACGGAATGCTTCACGGTAGTCCTCCACATGTGGGTAAACGCCGCCGCGCAGGTCCGCCATGGGGAACAGACTGTTGATGACAATCTTCGCCTTGGGCTTTTTGGTGAGAATCTCTTCTACCACACGCAACACTCCCATCACCACCACCTCCTCGCTGCACTGCATGCGTCCCAGGTCGTTCATGCCGAGACTAATCCACCAAACGGAAGGATTGAAATCGTCGGGCATTTCTCCGTGAAGCAATCTCCATAGAATGTTGGGAGACTGGAAGGAGACGATAGCAAGGAGTATAGGTATGAGCGTACGTGAAGGAGATGTGACTTCGCACCTGCACCGCACACCTTTCTCGGCAGACAGTACAGTGAGTACGACTTACCGTATCTCCGGCAATACCCAGAGCCACGCCATTCACTCCGCCCTTTTCCCTGGTGAAGCGCTTCTTGAAGATCTTCCGCATAGTAGTCAACTGGTCCGTATGTGTCTGTCCCATCCAACGTCCATCCATGGCTTCGACAATCGACTCTCCCACAAAGGCCACATCCAACATGTCCGAATCACGCCAAGGTTCCACGAGCTGCTTGTTGGCCTTGTGGGCCGTGATCCAGGTCTTGTATTCACCTCTGCTGGTCGGTACCAAAGGATCTTCGCAGCGGCACGAGTCGTTGTCACCCTTGATACACCAATGGTCGATTTTTCCCAGAGTCAAGTCATACTGAGACTGAATGGCGCTGTAATCGTTTCGAATGACTCCAAAGGTTTCGGAGGGGTTGAACAAGACGTTGGCGAGCATGAACATGCACAGGATGACCCCCATAATGACAGTACAGCTACAAACCACGGGATGCGCATAGCAGAGATAGGAGCAGTAGCCCTGGATCAGATTGGCAAAGGCGTCAAATACGCTGCCTCGATACGCGTTGCGGGGAGACACGTCGAGGTGACCCTTGGTGAGGTGATCGAGGTTCAACGGGGCCGTCTCGATGTGCTTATTCGCTCTGGTGGCGCCTAGCAGATCCTCCAGATCCGAATCGTCTGCCGCTTGAGGAGCAGAAGTCATGGTTCTACCAGGTAAAGTGACAAGAGAGCAAGAAGAACGATCCCAACGGCAACAGCACCATGAGCACAAACGCAATGACTCGTCTCGCATTGCACGCAACTTTCATGAGTTCGGAATGTAGCTGCGTAGAGCTCGTACTGAGTTCTACGCAAATTTGCATTTTTTCTAAAGAAAAGTGAGATCATACATTTTTTCAGAAAGAATTCTACAGATTCGAAGATTTCATGCAATTCCAGATCTCGCACGAGGCAACAATGCGAACACCAGTACGAACACCCGAGCGAGCGAGCTCGCGGTCAAGAACACACAGACACACAGAGCAGAATGCGGACGCCGGAACTTCTGGACCATGGTCGACAGTATTTGTGTACCGTGACTGGTTCCAAGGTCTTGAACCCACCATGAGCGTCTCAGGTGCCTCGAGTTTGCTGAACCTCACGAGGTATCGGCAGGGAAGAGGAAGATTGAGCTTCTGGTGCGCCTCTTGGAAGAATGTTACCAATCGAACATCCCTCTCTTCCAAATTGTTCCTATTCATCCGCCAACAGACAAACCAGCGAGTCTTCTCGTCTACCTCTCCCTCGTCTACACAAGAAGAATCGAAGTCTTCTTCTTCTCTTGATCCTTTCCTTTCTCGATTTCTCAGTAGGCAGCACATTGACGAGAGGTGGCATGGGATGATTGTCGGTGCTTTGGAACCAGTCTATGGCAAACCACTGACTGCAAAGCACTTGAAGTCCTTTGGAAAGGAGGGATTGGAAGCTCTAGTGGAATCTTTACAACAAACCTACCCCGTCTCGGATGCAAAGCTCCAAAAACGCAAAATTACGATCCAAATCCCGCATCACTCGACACAGTATCAATTGAATTGGCGCGAGCATGAGTCAATCCTCGAGCTGTCCAGACGCAAGGCTGATTTACTGTCCGAGTACATGGAGGGCACATGCGGAGGAACCATGGCGTGCTGCTCCTGCCATGTGTATATTGGTAGTGATGACATGATGAAAGCACTGGAGCCTCCGTCAACAGCAGAAATGGACATGCTGGATTTGGCCTATCAACCTCAAGAGAACTCGAGATTGGGATGTCAAGTGCGACTGAACGAGGCGTTGCTGGCACTATCGAAGGATGATGCTGCTGGTGAGAAAGGCACTCTAGAAGTTACACTTCCGGCCGATGTTCATAATGTTTGGAAGTAATGTGTCGGACGGACAACCTGGTGGCGGTTGTCACAACATCTCAATGAAAGCTCAAGCACTAGAGCTGCCTAACTCTAGCTAGTGTACAGCTCTCCTCAGATGACCTCGTAAACTGCGAGGAACACTGTGCCACAAGTACGAGTACCAGGGGATACCAAGCATAATACTGCCTAGGGTCTACCGGTAAGCACCATCAATCAGGTGGCTCGGTTCACGCGCGGGTTACTTTTTTAGCCCTTATTTTTTACGGAGACTTCTTGGAATAAGTGAATTGAATATATTTTCGTATTGAACATATGACTAAACAAATGCTTATTTTTAAGTATATGCAGTGCCGTAGACTATATAATTGGTCGACTCGCGCGACGAAAAGATGGGCGCGGTTTTTGCAACTTCGAAACTCTCACGAAAATAGAAAATGGCCTATCTAGACGAACCACACACATAACATTGAAATGGGAGAGCCGTCAGCATCGCGCCTGTAGCCACCTCCATCACCACCTTACGTGTGCGAGCTTGATACCGACTAAACATGAGAAGGTCTTCTGCCCGAAGAAAAGTGCAAGTCTTGGGAGGAAGCAACCGGTCAGCATCATGGCAATTATGGCCCGGAGCGCGACTCCTGGCTCCGGGGGTGCTATTTCTTTCCGTCATTGTCTGGGTCCTCCTGCCTATGCACATCATGCACTCTGGAACCTTACAAGAGGCAGTCAATCTTCTGGCACTCTCCCCTCCACACCATGATCACAGCCGATCTCGTATCTTCAACGATTACGCAAAGGAGGAGTTTATTGACATGCGAGAACTGTCCTACACGCTGCCATTTGACAATCCAAACGGCGGCGTCTGGACACAGGGGTGGGACGTCCAGCCCCGAACCGTCAATGAGACCCACCCTCTCACTATCTTCGTCGTTCCTCACTCCCACTGCGACCCAGGATGGCTCAAGACGTTCGACGAGTACTTTCAGTCGCAAACCAAAGGTATACTGGATACTGTGGTGGATTCACTCCTCAACGACACACGGCGCACCTTTATTTGGGCCGAAATATCCTACTTTGAGTGGTGGTGGCGCGAACAGTCTGCTACGCGGCAAGAGCTGACCCGCAGTCTAATCCTTGATACCAAGCAGCTTCAGTTCGTAACGGGCGGATGGGTGCAACCGGACGAAGCCACGACTGAGCTCTATGCCATGGAAGTGCAATTGCAGGAGGGACATGACTTTATTCGGAAGAACTTTGGAGATGAAGCGATCCCCAAATACGGCTGGGCTGTCGACCCTTTTGGGCATTCTCCCACAATGGCTTATTTGTTGCACAAGTATGGCTTCAAGGCCATGTACATCCAGCGAGTCCACTATGCCGTCAAGAAGGAACTGGCGAAACGCAAACATCTGGAGTTCCAGTGGCGTCAAACGTGGGATCAAGAAACAGCAGAGCACGACATTTTTACACACCTAAATGCTTACTTCTGCTATGATGTGCCGCGTGAGTAATCAGAGACTGTGTGTGTTTGTTGGAAGGAGTGTAGCTTGCGCTTTGAGACGATAGCTGACTATGCTGACTATGCTCAACTCTATCTGCCTCTATCTCATGCACGTCTTCCAGACACGTGCGGCCCCGATCCATCGGTCTGTTGCCAGTTTGACTTTTCCCGCATCTCACATGTTGGGGCGTGTCCGTGGAAAAAGCAACCTAAGCTCATTACTGCGTCGAACGTTCAGGAGCGATCGCTACTACTGCTTGACCAGTATATGAAGAAGGCTGCCGTGTATCGAAGCAACACCGTGATTGCTCCACTGGGAGGTGACTTTATGTGGCGAACCATTAGTGAGGCTGAAGCGCAGTACCTGAACTACCAGCAGATTATGGACTACATCAATGCCAACGTTCCAGGCGTCAAGATGCAGTTTGGAACGCTGAGCGACTATTTTGAGTCCGCCATTGGGCAAATCGAGAGCGTGCCCGTTCTCTCGGGTTCATTTTTCACCTACGCCGATGTGTCAGAGGATTATTGGAGTGGATACTTTACATCGAGAGTATTCGACAAGGCGCTCGATCGTGAGTTGGAGCGTGCTCTGTTCGCAGCAAGTAGCTTGGGCGCAACCAAGGAGGAACTTCAAGCACCACGGCGGGCGCTGAGTCTATTCCAACATCACGATGGAGTCACAGGTACTGCAAAGGATCACGTCGTTCGAGATTATAGCGCTCGAATTCACAATGCAATAGTGGAGGCTGAAGCTTGGATGGTCAAGAAACTCAGGCCTGACGACATGGACTTCAAGCCTTGCTTGCAGACGGATGAACCGCGAGGTCTTCGTCAAAACGTATGTAGCGAAACGGCGTCTGCGTACGCCTACAACCCTCTCGAGACTCCACAGTACTGTGCCAATGTCAAGGTACCTGGCCACACAATGGAGAAGGTGATGCTGCCATGTGAGACACCGGGTGTTTCTTCGAATGTTAAGTTTGATGAAAAGACAGGGCAGATGATCTTCCCTATTCAGGAGCAATGGATGGTTTGGAAGGTTAAGAAAGGCGGTGCCTATCTCTTCTTCCCCGATGTTTTGACTTCGTACTCGGAAACAGATCTGAAGATCAATCAAGGCGGGCTCGTTGTTTCGACTCCGCACTGGAAAAGAACAATTGTCGAACGATCACTGTCGAACGAGTTCGGAAACAAGGCTAGAGTTCTCGATTTCGTGTACGAGACGTTCCTGCAGAACAAGAACGAGGAGTGGTTTGTCCGTTTCTCGTCAAATGTCACCAACCAAGGTGTGTTTCACACAGACCTCAATGGGTTCAACTTTGATACCCACCGGTTCCGAAAGGACTTGCCACTGCAGAGCCAGGTCTTCCCTATGCCAACAATGGCTTCAATTCAGGACGACAGGACACGCTTCACCGTGTTGAGTGAACACGCACAGGGAACGGCTTCACTGGAAGAGGGCTCTATCGACATCTGGTTAGATCGCCGATTATCAACGGACGACGGCAAAGGGCTGTATCAGGGCATTCAAGATAACGTGCCTACTCGAACAAGGTTGCGTATTGTGATGCTTGAATCCGACGAGTTGGACACCACTGGAGAATTTGACATTACGCCGATAGAGCGACGCATGTGGAATGAACTGAATCATCCTCTCGAATTATTCGGCGTGCACGACCCCGACAAGGTTGCCTACTCCATGGCAGCCAAATCGCTGTACTCGCAGTTTCAAGCCAACGATCAGCCATCTCACGGTGATGGCGAGCTATCTCCAGATTCAATACTGAAGGGCAACGTCCAGGCGCAGGATCGCATAATCCAGAGGATGCAGCGGAATGCCAAGTTCAAGGACGCTGCTAAGCAATAGTTGGGGAACCCGCGGAGATGTAGAAAGTGTAATCATAACGGTTTTAGTTTTTCTACCGTATCAGCACGCTACTACTCAAGAGCCATGCATATCTCGGCCAACCTCGCAGAAAGCTTACGATCCAGATACGAGTCCGATAGTTTCGACGCCGACCTTGGAGATTCCGCATGTATGACACGGGTGGTCACGCATATCCTCGCCCGAGTACGAAGATCCACAATACGGGCATTTGACAGAACTCTCTCCCGCCTTGATTGGAACAAAGTTCTTACAGTCGATGACGAACGACGTAGATTCATCATAGTTTAAGTTGTGTTCATTGCGCGCCATTTGCTCACTCTTCTGCAGGACCTTGGTAGCCTGTATCGTGAAAAAAGCAAAAAAAGCAGACCTTAGTAATCCAAAAAGAAAGGGAAATCTCGAAGTCTCTTCTACAACAGGCGACTTACCTTGACGCGAAGGTCAGCATTGCGCTCGCTGCTCATATCCGGCAACTCCAAGAGACGCCGGGCAAAGCCGGCAGCCGCGATAAAGTTTTTATGCTTGAAAGCTGTTCCCATCGCTGACCGAAGAGCCAAGAGCAGATGCACGGGCTGCAAGTTGCAGTGAGTGAAGTAAGCAGACAGCTCCGTGGAGCGGACTGGGTCACCCACGCACTCTGCCATGGCACCTTTGATCCGGATTGCGGTTATGTACTCGCGACAAATCTCCAACATTTCCTTCATTTCGGTAGCCTCCCCGCGATTATCCGTGATGGTAAGCGGGATCTTGGCGAGAACGTCACGGAAGGCCGCTTTTGCGTCGTTGAACTTGCCACCCTGGAAGAAGCGATACCCGTTACGGACACCAGCAACAAGGTGCTTCATCTTCAAGGACGTACGAGGAAGACTGTCTGATCCGGGATGTTCAGCAGCATCGTTGCGCATCAACGGAATGCTGATACTGGCACTGCCAGGAACACCTGTAAAGAGATGCAGAACAATGACAGTTAGAGCTATGCTCAAGACATACATACCAATAGAGCAACACATCTGCTGCATACCTGGAACACTCATCATGGACCCCAGGTAGCACCCCATCATAGCTCCCTTCAACACGGAAAATTCGCTGGCAGCAATTTGACGATTCAGTAGTTGCATGGCCGAAGAGGCACCACCAGCTGCCAAATGATCGGCTGCATGCGAGCTGTTTGCCACCCAGCATCCCGTC
>OLMU01003256.1:0-21086 GCA_900291995.1 Licmophora abbreviata | reverse complement strand
CTACGTTGGCGCAGTTCACCAAGATTCGAGCTACACTTATAGTCGGAGGAGCCAAGAATGTGAATGCACAGGCGGCCGAACTTCGCACTAGACCTGATGTTGTGGTGGCGACTCCAGGCCGCTTACTAGACCATATCACCAACTCGGCGGGCGTTTCTCTTCATGACATTGAATTCCTCATCTTGGACGAGGCAGACCGGCTTTTGGACCTTGGCTTTCAGGAAGAGGTCCATGAACTGATCAAGGCGTGTCCGACTCAACGACAGACGATGCTGTTTTCTGCTACGATGACAACCAAAGTCGATGATCTTGTGAAGCTGAGTCTGAAACGCCCGGTCAGAGTGAAGATCAGTGGCTTGCAGCGTTCGACAGCCGGAGCGGAAGTGGAAGTGGCGCCTCGATTGGAACAAGAGTTTGTACGCATCCGTTCAGGCAACGAGGGTGTGAATCGAGAGGCCATGCTTCTAAGTTTGCTCACAAGAACCTTTACTACAAAGGCGATTGTGTTCTTTGACACGAAAGCTTCGGCACACAGGATGATGATCATATGCGGTCTTTGTGGCATCAAGAGCTCCGAGCTTCATGGCAACTTGACTCAAACACAGCGCTTGATGGCACTAGAACAATTTAGAAAAAATGAAGTGGACATCCTGCTTGCGACAGATCTCGCAGCTCGTGGACTTGACATTGATCGTGTGGAAACGGTGATCAACGCCGAAATGCCGAGCCAACTTGAAACGTATATCCATCGCATCGGACGGACCGCGCGTGCCGGAAGGCGAGGTAAGAGTTGCACGTTGATCGGTGAGGGCCGCCGTCACTTAATGAAAGACGTTATCAAGGACGCAGAGGAAAAGAGTAGACACGAAAATCGACAGGCGACGCAAAACGCCAAGTCGGGTATCATTCGTTCCAGAACGATCCCTCCCGCCGTGGTGTCACACTTCGTGGCGAAAATCAATTCCTTGCAGCCGCACGTAGAGGAAGTGTTGCAAGCTGAGGCTGTCGCCCGCATGGACCGAATCGCGGAAATGGAAGTGGTCAAGGCACAGAATATGATCGAGCATGGGAACGAAATCATGTCTCGACCGCAGCGGGAATGGTTTGCTTCGACCAAGCAGAAAGAGACCACGAAAGCTGCCTCTCTCGAGAAACAGAAGATAATCGCCGAGAAAGCTGGGACAGGAACGCATCGAATGACACGGAAGAAACGCAGAGCCAGAGATGCAAAAGTGGATCTCATGCGTTACCAAGAGGAGTCGCGGAAAGAACAGGAAGAGACAGGCAAGCAAGCGAAACAGATGGCGACGGAACAGATAATTAAGTCGAAAGCCCGGGCTCAGAAACGAAACGATGATTTGAAACGAAGCGAGTTCGGCACGGGAAGTGTGCACGACGAGGACCAGGCGCTCCGTGCCGACAATAGAGTAAGTCGAGTGAAAAAGAAGCGAAGCAGCGGAGCTTTTGCATCTGATGCGCTTGGGGACAGCGGCTTGTTTGACGAGGAGAAAGTTGCATTTTCGAGCAAGAAATCAAAATCGGAAGACATGCGACCTAGCAACTTCCGGTTTAAGGAGTACGATCCCTCGAAGATTGCCAGGAAGACAAAAAAGAAGTCTGTGCACAGTTTCAAGTCAAAGAGCAAGTACAAGCGTAGAAAGTAAGGCAGTTCTCTCCAAGTTTTCCTACCCTTTATTTGACCGACACTTTGGAAAACAGAGATGATACCGTTTCGTTCCAGTTACGCTCTTGCGAAGCGATGCTCCCGCTGGGAATGCCTCCTCCCGCCGCCTGCCGCTTTCGATATAACTCGCGATCCAATTTCTTCTCCTTTTGTAATCCATCCTGAGGCTCTCGAACACGTGGTGACGCCGTATTTGTCGCCGCCACTCCGCGCCCCTGCCGTCGCAGTTCATTCCTGTAACCTTGCATTTGTGCTGCTCGAAGCTCCGCCGATACCTCCTCGCGCTCCTGAGCGAAAGATCGAAGAGGCGGGGCGAGTTCACTGTTGGTAACACTAATGACAAAAGAAAGCATCCCACAATGAAGCGAGCAGCACTTACTCCTAAAAGCACCTCGGTGGACTCCTGCTTGAGCTTCCTCTTGGCAAGCGAAATCGCCTTTTCCTCTTCGTGATACTCTCGTTTTCGTCGTTCCGATTCTCGCTGTTCGGCTGCAATCCTATCGGCTATACTTCGCTCCTCATCGGCCCGATGACTCTGTCTTATTACGATTTGAGACTTGTTCGCTTCCTCGTAAGTCTTTACCCTTGCCTTCATTTCTTCAGCGTTCGGCTCCTCGTTCACAATGCTGTAGACTGCAACGTGGAAGGGTGTGAGTCTGACCCGCAACCACAGCAGGAGAATGTATCCTACAAAGAACCACCGACGACTCACTGATATCCTCAACCTCTTCCAGATAGTTGTTGTAATCGACCAGAGTCGGAAAGTCGCTCTCGACCTTGTTGAAGCTGCGGTGCACATGACGGTACCAGGGAGCATAGTTTGGAAGAGGAGCGAAATAGACGACAGTGAGACAGCATATGCAGCATTAACTAACCAGATGCATTTTCAAAGATGACGCAAGAGACGTACACCTTCATGATCCGTCTCCGCCAGCCCGTGTCTTTTTCACACAAAACATCATCCAATGTACGGGTCGACAGTGTCACTCTCCTGACAGACGTCTCACATATGGGGCAGGGAAACTCCTGGGTAAATGAATACGTGATTGATTAGCTGGTTTCTCTTTCAGATTCAAATCCACGAACAACGCTGGTCCAAGTCTTACTTTTCGCTTTGAAAGTTCACGTTCGACACAGGATGTACAGCTGCGCCAAGCAAAACACGCAGAATACGAAGTGAGACAAGAAGTCGGACAGCGACACCGGTCGTGGACTTGTGTTTCAAAGCATAAAAAAAATTAAGAAAACCTACAACTGGTGCCCGCAGCCGACCGTAGCGTTCGTCTGAAGAGAGCTTTGTGTCGTCAGGTTCGTAGAGTCGCCTTCCGCTGTGCCGCAGAGAGCACAGCGAAAGAGATCATCGTCTTCCATCATGGCCGACGCGTCGAATGTCGAATGGAATGATGAAACTATCGACTGCCAGGCAAATCGGTGGCGTCGGTCCGTCGCACCGCGTGTTCAGTATCCGACGAAGGACATACTTCAAAATGACCTTTCAATGACAGTGACCGATGTCAATGTCCCTTTTGATTAATTTTACATATGACACAAGTATCATGATGGTCCCAAACAATAAATACTAACTCATGGGGAAATCTCGATGACATTTCTGGAGAAATCACAATTAGTGGTTTTGTCACTGCGACACCAGCCTCACAATTTGGAAAGGAAAGAGAACGACGTTCGAAGGTGCGAAGAGCCATTACATCGACGACGCAATGCAGAACAGGCCAGAGCAGTCCCACGTACCAGTGCATTGTTGCAGCGATCGAATGTGCTCAGATCGATCAGCGATAATGCCGTCGAGAAGCATATCTCCAAGACGAAGTGGTCAGCCGGCCCCAACGCGACGACATGAAAGGACTTCTCGCTCGATATCAAGAAGCCGACGAGAGAGATCGCCCGCTCCCACGAGGCGCAGTAGCTCAACAGCGCGAAATAATAGGTCAAGTAGTCGAGCAAGGTCTCACAGGGACAAGCCACGGACCAGTGGAGGTACAAGTCTGTCTCCAGTAGGAAGGGGGCGAGGACGGTCGTCAACGGACTCGTGCAACAGGTCCAAAGGTAGCGATAGTCGAAGGACTCACACAGGCACAGCAAACTCAGGGTCACGGACACCACCTCAGAGCAACCAAAAGTCAAGGACGATGAGAGGCGAAAAGGGCATGTCTCCGCATCGTGAAGCAAACACACTACCAAGGCTCTCAAGAGAACAAGTCAGGCGAAGGCCGGGATATGCCGTTCCTTCCTATATGCTGAGGAATCAAACAAGAACAAAAGCTAAACACGCCATTGAACTTCTACAGGAGTCATCCGTTCTTCCAGCCGAAACTTTAGATGCAACCAAGTTGCATGGTATCGAGCCGTCCAACAACATTCGACCAGCACCTAGACACTCATCCTCGAGCGAGCACACATCAAGACATCGTTCGTCTGGGAGACGACCATCGATGATATCATCAGGGCGTCCAGGAGAACGACAAACTCGACGGAAAAGTATGTCCGACTCGAACCTACTGGGGAGATGCCGTTCCAACAGAGGGCGTGGCCAGCGAAGCAGTCACACCTCTCGTTCAAGCCCCCCAAATGAATTAGACCAACATAAATCTCAACATAACCACGGCTCTTCTCATCATCGGAGCAAAGGAGAAGAAGATAACAAGCGACAAAACTTTCACAGATCCAAGAGTGAGCGTTTGTCGGGTCTGCCTACGACGATTCACACCGTCCAGGATGGTCACTTTCCTCATCATGTCCCTCGTACTTTGGAGAAATCAACCAGTCACCACGTCGCCCGTGAGCAATCCATGCATCGAGAAAGCACACTCACGGTAGACGTCATCGAACAGGGCGTGTACATTTCTTTCCCTACGACAGTAGACGGTGCGGTACGAATTGGCGATGACATTGTTGCCTCCCACGACGCTGAGAAGGTACGAAGGCCCGGTGCAATTGAGAGTGCGCTTGTACCACTCGCCTCCACAGGGAGTCAAAGAGAGAATGACGACGAGAATCGTCGGAACTATCGAAAGGAGCTCCGTAGAGCTAAGAGCGAGCAGCTGATTGGTCGTGCACTAGTTCCAGGCGAAGGATATCGAGCTGGATTTCATCGTGATCACAAAATAGGATCCAGTAGCCAACAGCTGGGAAACTCGATGGCTTTGGTACCAAGATCAACTCGGCACAAACGCCAAGAAAGCAGCGCGAGTGAGGAAGGGCAAGAGCAGGAGGATTCGCTTGCTCTTGTCCCGAAACGAAATGGAGACGACAAACACGATTCGGGAAATGAGCGGAAACGCACAGGAAAGCTTTCGCTCCATAGCTCCGTCAAAGGGGCGAGCCAATTTGGAGGTTTCTTTAGAAGCCAGAGTGAAAGACTCTTTCGCAAGCAAGCAGAGTCTGACAGAGGTGGCAGATTTTTAGGCTCCAATGCTCTAAGGAAATTCTCAGGTGGTGCAGCGGTGAGACACTCTCCTTCCGAGGCGGGAAAAGAACCGGACGGAATCCCTAAGTTTATTGTGTTTGATCCACACGAACAAGACGAGGGATGTACTTCACCATACAAGACAAACGACGATAACGACGCTCTACTTGCAATGAAGAAGCGGTTGACCAACCTCAATTTCCCAATGCCAGAATACAGGCATGCTGACCGACAAAACTATGCAAAGGCTCTGCCATTGCCTTCCTGGTCCAGTCATACTAGTCGCCACCCTCCAACTCACACGCCAGACAAACAGCCTGTGCCTCGTACTGAGACTTGCTTGACGATCTTCAAACCAAGCCAACAGGAAACGAAGGTACCAAAAGGAGCACACACATTGTACAGAGAAGATCGGGAGTCTGGATCTCCAGCCTCATGCGAGAGAACGTATGCAACCAGCGGCCGTGCAAGCGACTTGAAGCCATAGATTGTACTCATTGGATCACGTTGAACATGAGCTGTCACTGATCCAGTAGGCCACGCCGGAACGAGACACATCAAGTGCTGCCGCGAGCTCCTTCTCGTCGTCGGCCGACCACCGCAGGGATGACCGCGGATCCTTCATAGCCTTTCGCTTTGAGATCAGGTCGGCTGCACGCTGATAACCTCGTTGGAAGACTACGAGAACCACTGTCCCGGGCAACATCGATGCAAACAGATCAGACTGTAGAAGGTAGTGATACAGCATCTTGTCGCTGTCAGCTGAACGACTTGGTAGACCACATAAATCCAATCACCTAGCACACTACTTACCAGTGTCTGATTGACCATAGACAAGCTAGTGACATGATTTTTCTCTGGCACAGTTAGATTCATCCACACAAACCTGGCGCGTCGTTTTGAAGAGGAAGTCCACGCTACAAGAGCCTTTCGATTCGTATCATGCACAGATTCGCAGGTCAAGGCATGAGCCGTGGTACCGCCACCGGAAGTGATATGAGCCTTTAGCCACTCGTGCGGACCAATGCAAACAACTGGTGACTCATCTCTTAGTTGAGGCTGCTCCAACAAATGCCAATGTTCATCGCCTCGTTCGCGTATGCAAAAGGGGGTCCCTCCCGAGCACGTCGAACGGCAAGATGCAAGGCGGCAGCGGCATCTTCTTCACTGCAGTGAGATCCATTCATCTGTATGCGCTTGCCCAGGAGCGTCGACGACAAATGACGAAGTGCTGGTAACATTACAATGAACCCACGTCATGAGATGCATGACACAATAAGAGCAGGTTCTACTCGGTTGTCGATCCCACAATAGCACACTTACAGTACTTGCGACCATTCTTGGCTCGAAACAGCATGGCCGTGTCCACTACGCGATGGTGTACGACGCGTAACGCCAGCAAATCATTTTCCAGCGAATGTCCCACCAGAACATCACGTGCATCCACGCAGGATAAGACTGATGCCTGCACTTGCATGAGAGATGTTGTGACTGGCTGTAGTTTAGCTGCAGTCATGCCGGAATATGGTGTCAGATAGTCCACCACCTGATGAGATGGTTTTGAGAGTTCGTCCAGAACTATTTCGTATGTAACCTTGTCATGAGAAGATATTCCTGTGAGCTGTATCAATGAAGTGCGGGCAAGCTGAGAACCGACCGTCGTCCGCACCATCTCACAGTCCAAAGCAAACACACGAGCGTCGATAGCACGAGAGAAGACCTGCGTCGCAACGAATGTCCCCAGCTCCTGCGGGTCATCTCCTTCCAAATTTTCCACAGCTACTTGATAACGTTGGACAATAGTTTCAGCCTCGTTCTGAGGAATCAAGTGAGGCAATCGAGCGGTGTCCTCTGGAAGCACCTTCTCCGAAACTCTGGAGCTTCCATCACTTTTGCCACCCTCAGTAGAGACATCTTGTCCTTGCGTCGACAGCTGCATGGGATATCCCTCACTCGCTCGTTTCGAAGCAGATAGCAGCAAAGGTTCGAACTGATTGGGCAGTCCCTCTATCGTTGGAGGACCCTCACCCTCTGGCTCTTGATTCTGTTCCTTGAAACTCTTTTTCGGCAAGCACAAGAGTTCGTCCGACGGCGTTTTCAAGTGACGGTCGGACTGAAACCATCGTGTCCAAACTGGAAGACAAGTCCTGTTGGTAGTGTTGCTACCTACCGAGAGACTGGGCAATTGTGATAGTACATGCTCTTGCCACCAGAGGGAATCATCATCATCTTCATCATCGCCACCACAGTCACCACTCGTCGGACGATACTGTCCTGTTTCTACATGTACTTCGACCACGGCCACACTCTTCAGGGCCCAAGGATTGTGCAGTGTTGCCCAAGGTGGGATGGAAGGAGGAGCAGGAAGATCGTCTTCTCTTGGTCGTTTGTGAGACACTCCTCCAACCCCAATACTAGTAGTATTCACGAGATAGTTTGACACCCAATTCCAAAGAACATTTCGATGATCCTCGGCATCGGCACGTTGCCAGTCGTCAGTGATGTGTTGTCCTCGTCGAGGAATCACACACGGACCCATCATCCGCCCAATTCGAAGAGTGTTATCATTCGAGTCTTTTGCCTCGTGCTGTGCTCGCTGCTGCAGGCGCTCATACTCCTCGTAGTCACTGCGGCACGTCAGTCCACTGACTTCACGACCCTTCGTCGTGATGGGTGTACAAACAGCCCTCTTTCGAAGCTTTTTGAGACGACCCCTTTCTTTTTTAGACAATGGAGCCGCAAGAGGGTACGAGGCGGAGGAGGAACTCATTTTGCAGTAGCTGATGCTGCGTACGTACCCGCAATGGCCACCGATGCCGCCGTTCGTTGTGCCATGTCGGTTTTTGGATTGTGTTCGGAAAATCCAGTCGTCGTAAAAAGTAAAAAGGAAACTGAACAGACAGACGGACAGACGGTGGAAATGGGGAGCGTTCTGTCAGTCGTCGTTCCATTTTCAACCGCTCACTGTGCTCAGAAAACGCGCCTCGAACGATGGCATTCGTCGAACGTCGGCAACCGCTCATTCAATCCCACGGACCGTCCCTCCCATTTCATTCGTCACACTGCAAGCGCCAGTGTCTCTCTATCCCACTGCCTCGCTGCTTGGAAAGCACCTCTACGACACGTCTGTGACACGAAGAAAATGCCCTCTTCCAAAGTCCGCTTTGACGGACTCGACGTTTGCAGCATGGTATCGTACGTCCAGCGTGTCTTGCTGGGTCGACGACTTATCAATATCTACGACGGCATCAGCGAGAGTGGGAATGACTCCTTCCTGATGAAATTAGATGCCAGTAACAGCAGCGCAACAGCTTCCAACAGTACTGATAGAACTAGTACTGATGGCAAACAAGTTCTGTTTCTGGAATCAGGCATCCGCTTCCACACCACTCACAACAGCACTTCACTTCAAGCCGAAGGCATGCCATCCCCGTTCTGTAGTAAGCTACGGAAGCACCTTCGGGGGCTCCGCTTGGAACGCATCCAGCAATTGGGAAAGATGGATCGCGTCGTACTCTTTATCTTTGGGAGTGGAGTGCATCGGCATGCACTGATTCTGGAACTCTACGCGCGGGGCAATGTCATTTTGACGAATGCCGACTATAGCATTCTGGCTTTACTGCGAAGTCATGAATACGAAAATCAAGTATCGGTGCGAGTGGGACATGTATATCCTGTGACGCATGCGACGAGTATGGAACTGCAGCGTGACGAGGCGGGAGAGAAGCAGAATGGACACGATCATGAAACATCGGAGCAAGCGGCGAGCGGACTGTTACACCGGGATATGAAGGGCGAGGCGGCACTTGCCTGGGCCACGGCCGAACTGCAGGCACGACTGCAAGATGTCACAGGAGGCAATACGAAAAAGAAAAGCCCGTCTGCCATGCCGCTCAAGGCGTTGCTGCTGCGGCCTTCGTCGGGCGTCTACCACTTTGGACCGTCTCTCGTGGAACACTGCATTCTGTGTGCAGAACTCGATCCCAATACCAAACTTACCGTCGAGACGGTAGCTGAAAAGATGACTAATGTAGAATGGGAACGACTCGTTGCATCACTGCAACAGGAGGGATCCCATGTGATGAAAGAACTGAGTACACAGGATGGCAAAGGCTACATTCTGTATCGAAAGAACAATGAAATGTCCACCGAAGACGAGTCTCGTCCCGCTACTGGTCTTGGACTGAAGCATACCAACAAAATATTACAAGAGTTTCAGCCTCATTTACTTCAACAGCACCAGGGAAGGCTTACTCTAACCTACGATAACTTTGCCGACGCAGTCGATGACTTCTTTGCCCACATTGGGGGACAGAAACGTGCCATTCGCGCCGACGCGGCCGAAGCAGCGGCCAAGGACAAATTGGAGAAAATTCGGCACGATCAAGAGCGGCGGGTGGAGTCGCTGGTTCAGGAACAAGAGAAACTGAAGCGTCATGCTCAGCTGGTCGAAGTGCACGCGGATGATGTCGACAAGGCACTGAGCGTGATCAACTCTGCGCTCGACAGCGGTATGGACTGGGAGGCGCTGGAACAGCTGGTGGAAACAGAACAGTCGAATCAAAATCCAATTGCAATGTTAATCAAGCGGCTGGATCTATCGAAAGATGCCATGATCTTGTCGTTGATCGATACACTTTCCGACATGGACAACAGAACTGTGGACATCACTGTTTTGCTTCACGAGTCGGCTCATGGCAATGCGAGCAACATGTTTGCCAAATACCGCGCGTCCAAGGACAAGTCACAGAAAACGATTGAAGCATCCACCAAGGCACTCAAGGCGGCAGAGGCGACGGCGCAGCGGCAGTTGGCTGAAGCCCAGAAGAAGAGTAAGCTCACCGCAGCGATACATCAGAAACGGAAGCCTCATTGGTTTGAAAAGTTCAATTGGATGATCACAGGCGACAACTTTCTTGTTCTAGGAGGTCGCGATGCGCAACAGAACGAAACATTGGTCAAGCGATACTTGCGACCCGGTGATGCGTACTTGCATGCGGATGTACATGGTGCGGCCTCGTGTATATTGCGTGCCAAACGACGACGGACTATGGATGGCAAAACGGCTCCGTTGGCACTCCCCGAACAAGCCCTTCGGGAAGCTGGAAATTTTACCATTTGCCGGTCTTCAGCCTGGGCGTCTCGCATGGTGACGTCGGCATGGTGGGTTGAATCGCACCAGGTCTCCAAGACCGCTCCATCTGGCGAGTATCTAACGGTGGGCTCGTTCATGGTGAGGGGCAAAAAGAACTTCTTGCCACCAAGTCAGCTGGAAATGGGACTGGCGATACTCTTTCGACTAGGAGACGACGAAAGCATTGCGCGTCATTTGAACGATCGGCGAGACTTCTCATTGCTTGTGACCGATGAGGGCGATGTCGACGAGATGGGCCGCATTCCAACAGAAGTGAATCGTTTCGCGACAGAAAGAGAAGAAGAAGAAAGTCAGTGTATTGACGAGCCACATCGAGATGAGTCTGATGACGTCGGTCCGGTTGAAGAAGAGGAAGGGCCGGATGACACTTCCGAACCATTTAAAGACAGCGAGGAATCGCATAGGAGGGCGTTGACCAACGAGCCTGTCATAGATTCAGCCTCTCATTCGCAGACTGAATCGGACAGTCCCGAATCACTTGTGGGACCAAGACAGAAGAAAGGACTCTCTAAAAAGGACAGAAAACTGATCAAGAAGTACGGGTCCCTCGAAGCTGCGGAGGTGGCGATATCCGAGCGCCAAGAGCTTGAACGATCAATGGAGAAGTCACAGTTGGATGAACGTGACATGATGGGGAAACAGCCTTCTCAGACTGGCGCAAAGCGTGGTAAGCGATCGAAACTGAAACGTGCTGCGAAGAAGTACGGCGACCAGGACGAAGAGGAACGGGAGTTGGCTCTCCTCGCTTTGCATGCCGGGGAACATAAATCGAGACAGAAAAACGGCAAGTTGAAGGAGTTTGAACGCTCTGTGACAGAGATGAAAGCAGCCGAGGAGACTGCTGCGCTACTCACAAAGGATGCACAGCTTGTAGCTAACGGCTTACCGCAACCAGTGAGGGACGCACTGGCCGATTGCATTACTCTCAATACCCCTGAAGGGGGCGAGGTTATCGTCAGTTGGGAGAAGTTTGATGCTGATGTACTGGAACAGCTGATGGGACTTCCAGAGGAACAGCAGCTAGCAGCCGCCAAACGATTGCTGTTCTTGAAGCTGACAGCTCGAGTGGACAATTTCTCGGCAAGTCTGTCAGGAATTGTTCGGACAATCCACAAGTACGGCCACGAGAATCTTGAGACAGAAGAAAGCATCGACGATAGGAAGGGAGATTTCAAACGAAAGACGAAGAGCGAAAGGCGGCTGGAAGAAGAAGCATGGAAAGTCGCCCTTGCAGAAGAAGGAATTATCGAGGATGATCTGGATGGAGATGCCATAGACGATACGTTTGAGACGAACAAGCTGACGGGAAAACCATTGCTTGATGATTCTATATTGTACGCGGTCCCTGTATGCGCCCCTTACCAAACCTTATCACAGTACATGTATCGGGTGAAACTGACTCCTGGGAACCAGAAGCGTGGCAAGGCCGCCAAACAGTGTGTTGATTTGTTCTTGACCTCTGATGGGAACAAGTCTGTCGAGGCTGACCGCCACAAGGAACTGATCAAGCAGATTGGCGACAATGACTTTGTTCAGGTCATGTGTTCCGATGTGAAAATTTCTGCCGCGGGTGCCAGCAAAGCGGCGAAGAAGAGCAAGACGAGCAGAAAGAAAAGTGGAAAGAAGAAGAAGACGTAGCTACAATGTCGATTCACTGCTACATACTCTTTGCCTTCGAGAAGCCCCGCGTGGCATATATATACTTCCGTGTGCCGGTGGAATACTCTTAGTCGGACTCAAGAGAAGAGGCAATTCGAGAAGCCGCATAACCCAGACGAAGCCTGGTGCTCCTTTCCTGGCACCCGGCTCTTCAGTTTGTCAATCTCGTCGTTCTTTTCACGCAGAGTCTGTTGAAGACATTCGAGCTCTTGATCCATCGTCGACACATGCGTAATCATGGCCGTCTCATGATTTCTGTGCGCCAGGCTCTCTTTCGCTTGCTCATCTTGTCTTTCCTTCGCTCGCCGCACCATCCACACAATCTCTTCGATTTCTTGGTCCTTTCGATGCAGCTCTTCTTCATACTGAACCTTCATTATGTTCTTTTCTCCTTCCATAACCTTCAATTTGGCGGAAAGATATTCGACTTCGCCAAGAAGATCGTTCTCCAAAGAAGTAGAAAGATGTAGGGAGTTGGTTGGGACGATGGACCTGCTGAACTCCTGGCTTTCGATCGACGTCACGCATAGCTGGGGCTCCAGACCCTCCAACTGACCCTTCAGCTCGATATTGTCGCTTTGCTTCTGCTCAAGTAAGACTCGTATCTTCCTCAGTTCTGCTTCGCTCTCAACGATTTGAGAAGCGAACAGTTCGTTCTCGAAACGGAGCTGTGCGACGCTATCAGCTTTATGAGAGACGAACGTTCCACCATCATGAGCATCAAGTTCGTTGAGACGGTCGACTTCCTTCTTGAGATTGGAGATCGTCTCGTTCAGGTCGGTCTCACACGCTTCAAGACTCTCGATCCACTGCTTGGAGGCCTGAAGTTCTTCCGTCACAACGTCAAGCTCAATGGTCTTTTGCTTGCAGATTCGATCTAAGTTTTCGAGAGCTTTCTTGAGATTCAAGATATTGAAGTTGTCCACTCGAATGATTTCCTTAAGGGCGGTGCACTCCCTCTCGAGCGACTCGGCTTTTGGTCTCCAGGCAACAGCCGACTGCGACGGAAAGTCGACCTGTACTCCAAAGCCTTCTTGTTGGAACTTCAAGTCGCCAGGAGTAGTTTCCTGAAAATCAGAACATCCCAGCGGACGAGGAGGCCAGAATAAATTATTAGAGCTGTCAAACATGGAAAACACATGCGCAAGTGGCTGCCGGTGGGCAGACCCTAGCTTCGCTCGCTTCGACGGCTTAGGAGAATCGTTTGGAAGAAGGGACTTGCTGTACTGCAGGCCGGGCACTTTGGAGTCACTGCTGTTCTGCTCCCTCAGAGTTTCCCAGATGGTAGACCGGTTCTCTTGATTCCTCAGGAGACTGGGAAGGTCGACTGCAAGATCCAGAGAGTTGACCGTGTTTGCCTCGGAGCCGAACGTAGATCTGACTTCGGGGCTGTTATCGAAGGCATCCATAGAAGGAGAGAAACAAACACCAACCATATCCTCCCAGGGTGACGCTGAGCTAGGTGGCGTCCGAAACAACTGTCTCGCCACACTTTCCTTGCTACCTGTATCGGACGACGTGGCCTGAGTGACATCTGCGACCGACGGCATCGAGTCAAGCGTCGTCAACGACGAAGGCGATGCCATGGCGAACGATGTTTGATTTCGCATCAATCTCGTTTTTGTGACACCGAGGGCAAATGCATAGCGCTCCTTGGACCGTTGGGGCCCACTGCACGACCCTCTTGGCGCGCCGTTGACTGACACTTCAGCAAAAAGTGGCGGGAAACGAAATTTGAACACGGAAGTAAATTTCCATATTCTAACTGCTTTTTCTTGGTCGAGACGTACCTTTTCGATTATTCAAGACTTCCCCAATGTTGTATTGCACCAAGAGAGTCCTTCAACCGATTGAATTGAGGTACATTCGCGCCTTTTCCAGTCACACGGCATGCTCACAAAGCTTACTGTACCGCTTTCGATCCACATCTCTCTTTTTGACACCACCATGTGATTCAGTTTACTGTGTGCAGCGAACGTTCCCCGAACATGATCACCTCCCCTGTTGGCCGCCAGTCTACCAGGGTATGATACAGTTTTTGGGACCACGAGAGCTCCTTGATAGAACATACAGACGACATTATCTTCGTCACTCTAAACTTTTCAACAAAGCGTAACCTTCTTTCTCACATACGAGCGAATAAATGTCTTTGATGGTTCGTTCGCCAGTCAATGGTGTTCGTTTGCGGAAACGAATGTCAGTAGACAAGAGGAGCAGAAGACTTGACTCGCCTCATCAACGAGCGAGTCATCGATGCTGACATAACCAGCATGTCATCTCCACTTGAAGTGATATTTCTTCGTAGCGGAATGAGCCATCATGCCTAGCACAATGGATGTTCCTCTCCCAACGAGCAAAGCGATCATTCGAGAGTCTCCATTTCCTCTTCATCGTCGTAGTACTCTGAAAGTCCTTCCAAAGGCACCGCTGTCCACGTTCCTAAAATGTGAAACTCTTCTCTACCAAACAAACCTTCTTCTTTTCGTTTTACTCCAATCTTTCCTTTAGCGATTATAAGCTTCTCCGTTGTTCCTGGCCACATACCAGGAGATGATAGTTCCGTAGAGGGCGCTGGCAGCTTGCGTTCAGCTTCTCGGAGCCTGAGGAGTCGATCGTCACGATTCTTGATGAGCACTGCCATATCGATAGATGCCATGGCTGTATCCACAGGATTGGTACCATCCAGTCGTCGATCCCCTGTTTCGTGCGAGAGTCGTTCGTCAATTACGGCTTGAGCATCATCAAGCGCAGCCAAGATGGGTCGCATTCTTCCCAGACCCTTTTCAAGTTCACTTTGTCTCCAACAGTTAGCCATACAGTAGAGTCTTTCGGATAATAACGTTACATCGTTCCGCTGAGCTGCCGTTTCACCCTTCGCCCCCGCTATGTCCAGACAAAAGCGTAGATTGCCAGCGTCGCCCGGTTTGCCGGTTCGTCGAATCGAAATTTTCCACGCACCGTCGTCCGTGAATGGAACAGTCATTTGACCTTTTTCTCCAACAAACACGGGATCCTCCAGCACACTCAGTCGATCGCACTTGCCGCTTCCACCCATGAATTCACGCTCCGCCTCCATCTCGGCCGCGCTGCACGCCTCGCTCTCAACGAGCACCTCCAACGGGAGCACTAGCCTCGCTCCTGACGCGCCCCAGTCTTGCGGCATATAGGTTCCGGTCTCTCTACCAATATTCAGGATCAATCGCCATTCGGCTGGGCTCCAGGGGCTCCCAGCGGCGAGCGCTGATAGCATCCACATCATCGTCATCATGGTCTAGTGATGTTGTCGCCGCCGTCGCTTGTTTCTTGTGAGGATTTGTAATACGGATGTTTTCGCTATTTAAAAACGGTACGAAGA
Source organism: Licmophora abbreviata (assembly GCA_900291995.1). Lineage (NCBI taxonomy): Eukaryota > Bacillariophyta > Fragilariophyceae > Licmophorales > Licmophoraceae > Licmophora > Licmophora abbreviata. Next base: position 5,809 of record OLMU01003256.1, on the reverse strand, counting down.
ATACGGAATATGGTTGAAGATACCCCGCCGCAGCCTAGGTCTTACCGCGGTATGAGGTTGACTACCGGTACGTCGCATGTCATGGCTACTAGTACCTGTATCGCTGGCTTTGGCCTCCTTTTACCGGTACAAGTTGTTACTTTTAAGCTTTATAGTAGGCAAGCATCATTTCATTTTCAAAATGAGATCTATTTCCTTGGCAGTCAGGGGGCGCCAAAAACCTGATGGAAGATTCTTTGCGTGGACCGGCCCCAACCTCGTTCGCTCGAGGCTAACAACATGCTTGCCCAGGAGCTCCCGACACATGCGTCGCACTTGATGTTTCCGCCCTTCAGTAAGGATCAATCGCAGTTTTTCGCCTGGAACGAGCCATCGCGCCTTGGCAGGAAGTAGCGGTCGAGCGTCCCCTACCAGCAGAGCACCGCCCTTTTGAATAATCGACAAGTTCTCAGTTGGAGATGGCAGCTTAAGCAGTCCCCGTTCTCGTTCTTGCGCCGTCGGCTGATGAGCTGCTTCCAGCGTAATCCGATATTCCTTTTCGAGTCGCCCTGTCAAGAGCTTTTTCGCCAGGACACCGCCGGAGCGACAGAATACCAAGAGACCAGTGCTGTCCTTGTCGAGTCGTCCTGCTGGTACATATCCACGAAGCGTATCTCGCGTGGACCTGCCATCAAAGAGCTCTGCAATGGCATCTCCCATGCCGTTTTCTCTAGTTAGCAACTTTACCGCAGGAACATTGCCGTCCTCAGGCTGCCCCGATACGTAGTGTCGAGGCTTGTGGAGCACCACAGCCTGTATCTGCCGGTCTTCACCACGACTGCCCTCACCTACAATTTCAATATCTGTCTCATTGCCCCACACTTTCTGCCCCAGAAGCGCCGGAATGCCTCGTACCAGTACTCTGTGCTGTCGCAGTAGCTCATCGGCTTCACGTCGCGAGCACAAGTCCAACTGGCTCATGCGTCTTGACAAACGCATCTGTTCGGTGGGTCGTGCAGACGATAGCGCCCGATGGGGGGAGGCATAACAGCCGAGAGACGCAAAAATGCGAGACAGTAGAGCCGGAGAGCGATAGGTAAGGGGCATTGTGGTAACGGAAAGCCTGCGGGCATGAACTGTGAACAGCAACAACAGCACCTCGTGGCCATTGTGAGCCATCGGCTTGGAAGTTTGGAAACGTGAACCGGTGGCGATTGTATTCCCGCGGGACTGATCTCATATCGAGCGCCGGGCGACTCCTCCAATACGTCAGCAATACTTAAGGAACGAAACGCATACGTGTTCGCGCCCAGCAAAGCAGAACACAGTCAGCTCCATGATGACGATGGTGCGCCTGTTCTCACCTCTCTCCCTTGCAGTGCACACAACACGAAGCGCGACAGTCACTTCTTACCATCTCACCATGAATGTGTCCATCTTGGCGTTGACTTTGCTGCTCGCGACTTCTGTCCATGGATTTTCGACTCCTCGGGCGTCCTTCGCGTCTCGGCCCGTCGTCGCAAGGACCACCGCGACGCGATACATGAGCACACCCCAGGAGGACGTAGAGGCATTGCGTGCTGCAGCGGCCAAAGCGAGAGAAGAGGCTGCGAAGCTGGAAAAGGTAGGTCTCTTCTTTGAGGTCGCTTTAGAGTCTACTCCATGAGGCGTGTCTCACCTCAACACGTCATGCGCTTCCGTGTACTGATTCTTAGGAACTCGGCAAGACTGTCGAGGATGAGCAGAGCACGCAAAAGATTGTTGTCAAGACGAAAACACCGGAGGAGCTCTCCCAACTCACGGCTTCTATTGACTTTGAGGGTGGCGATGCCATGTCGCAGACCCAGCAGCTCGACAATCTGATGCAGTCGGGTGACTTGGGACTTTGGAAGACGGCTGACCTTCGCACCTTTCCCGTATCCCTAAACATGCTGGAACAGCGCAGCGCTGGCAAGATAACAGGGGAATCATTGGGAGTCTCGGGAGAAGAAGATGTGAATCTTGACGATTTCAAGTACGCTACCCTGGGTGTCACCTTGGGCAGTACTATTTTGGGCATTGCCAGTCTGGCGTTTCTCCCTGACAACATTGGCGCCACACTGTGCTATCTGTTTGCCGTGATCCCCATCTTGTTCTTGGGAGTTGGCTCGTCAGCACCGGGTCTGATCGCGGGTGCCATTGCATCGGCGCGCGGGGACTGCCGACTCCAACGAGGAAAAGCTCGATCGCGTGTGTCGTCACGAAGCTGGTCACCTTTTGTGTGGCTACATGTGCGGACTTCCCATTCGATCCTACTCATTGCTGGATGGTAGTGGCATCCCGCGTGTAGAGTTCCATTCTGCCTCGGACGGTGGTGTGTCGCGGGAGCTGACAACGGACGAAATTTCGGCTCTATCGGTGGTGGCAATGTCTGGAAGTGTGGCGGAAGCATTAGCGTTGGGCGACGCCAAGGGCGGAGCGAATGATTTGCTGGAACTAGAATCTCTCTTTCGTCAAAGCCAAGAGTTTATCGGAGCACAGAAACAGCAAGATTTGACACGATGGGGAGCATTGACAGCGTACAATCTGTTGAAGCAGAACAGTGGAAAGTACGAAGCGCTCGTGCAAGCATTCAAAGAGCAAAAGTCGGTTGCCGACTGTGTGGCCATCATTGAAGGTCAATAACTAGGCGAGAAAAGTTTTACCCAGTCTTATTTTACAAAAAAAAGCATTTTTCAGTGTTGTCAGTGATTACGCACGACTTTGGATCGCGTCCTTGCAGGCCATGCCTCTCAGTCTCAACGCCTCAGCCGCCGACCTGTCTGCGTTCACGACGAGCTGAAACAGGTCGTCTGCTTCATCATCATCATGCATGCCTTGAATAAGCTGCATGAGTTCCTCTGCGGTGCCTGTGAAGGGGTCTCCATTGAAATGCGTCACAACATCACCTTTCTGCAGTCCACTGCGTCCTGCTTCTCCTCGCACTGACCCAATCTTGATTCGAGCCTGGGTTTCTGACTGCAGCTGCGGATTCTCCGCCAGGTTCAGTATCTTGTCAATGCCAGGGTTCGACTTTTTGTTTTTGATCTGCACACGCGCAAAGGCATCTGCAATACTGCCATCCCATTCGTCGTCGTGAAAGACAACGGTCTTTTTGGAAGCCAAAAAGGGCTTCAAAAGCACAAACTTTGGCATACGCGCCGGTAGAGGATGGCGCTTGCGAAATAGCTCCAAGGCCTCAAGGTGCTTGCGTTCCATGATGCGATCGTACTTGCTCACCGGTTCTTTCCGCAACGCCGCCTTCATACTGGGCGTCAGACCCGATAGAGAGATTTGCATGATTCCATGGAGAATATGAGCCGCCTGCGCTAGTTGCTCCGCATCCCCCGACGTCATGAGCTGTGTGACAAAGGCCTGTTCCGATTCTGTCATGGCATACTCGAGTCCCCCAAACAAGGTCGTGTCAACAAAAGGTTTCGCATGACGAGATCGAGATGAATCGATGGAGCCGTCCGCGGAGGCGGACCCAGAACTGCTGCAGGTCTTGACGAGCTGCAAGGATTCCGTCACATTCGTCTCTCCATGGTCGCGCTGAAACTTTCGAAGTCTTGCTTCAGCATGCTCGACATCCAAAGCGTGAAATTCCACAAACTCGTGTTTAACCACAAGTTCCGTCGCAGTGAGTTCTGAATCGGGGATTTCCGTGTATTTCGAAGCCTGCAGGGCCTTGCGGAGCAAGAGCGTGTCTTGAAGCGTGTGGCTGATATCTCCGCGGCACTGGGGACACTGCAAATGAACTTTTACGTGCCGATTTCCATCCGAGGCCTCTTGATAGTCGTCTTTACTACTTGCGATAAGGCGCTCAATGCAGTTCATGCAGAAATTGTAGCCACATTGAGTCGGACAGAGGATTTTGTAGAGCTTGTCGCCCTCGGACATGGCATCCAAGCATATCGGGCACTCCTCATGATGCTGCTCAGTAGGGGACATGGTGGCGTTTGTCGATGGGCTGCCGTCAAAGACAAAACAGAGCACCAGCGCGGTGTGTCACAATAGCAGACGCAGGCTGGTATGATACGACTGTGACCTCTGTGACGGTGTAAAACAGCCTGACGCCGCCAATGAGTGATGATCGCAATGAATGAGGAGGGAATGCCATCCAGTCCCGCGATCGCCGTGGCGCACACAGAATCCGCGAGAGGACGGCGGCTTTTCTTCTCGTCGCGACGCCAATGCTAATAGGGTTCGCAGAATACGTCATCTCCGGTTTCGACAGTGCACTTTCTCTAACTTTCAACTTGAAACTGCGCACCTCTAGGAGCCTACAGTTCCGATGGCTCACGGAACCTACGGTACTATTGGCACACTGGACTGCTTACTAGGAACCTCTAGCAAGAGTCCCTTTCCCCCCTTCTCTATCTCTATCTTATAGACGAGTCACTGCTTGAAGCTTCACCCTTCAGAGTCTCCATTTCCTCTTCCGACTGGGAGCCAACACCATCCAGCCACCCAATGAACAGGAGCGGGTACAAGGATGATATGTTGCAGATAATAGTCAGCAGCCCCAAATTATCAAAGTTGTCTTCGGTAACACCCATCAACTTTGTGAGTGCGGCTCCCAGTTCGGTCCCAACGGTTGATGCTCCATTGAATATACTCATGAGAGTGGCGAACAACACGGCTTCGACCCCAGGAGGACACAACCGAGCCGCCAGGACAAGCGTCGGGAGAAACGCCACTTGACCAAGAATCGCCAGGGCAACGTCGTCTCCAAAGACAAAGGCCCCGTCCGGAATCCCCAACGCGCGATTGGTATGCGTAATCAGTAGTAACGTCGACAACCCCAACGGCGTCGAAATGATGGACGCCCAGAACAAGATATCCTTGATAGCGACGCTCTTGAGGTAGCTATTGTAAACCCACACTCCCACCAGGCCGGCCGCGGCCGTGACCAGGCGAACGCGTCCAAGAAACTCGGGTCCCATGCCCAAGTCATTCGTCATAAAGTACAAAAAGGCACCGTCGCTGGTGGGCGTCGACTGCCAGAGGAACAAGAACAGCGCGGGACGCCAAATCGAAGGCTGGCGAATGGCAGACCACAGTGCTCCCACCTGCTCCCCGACTCCGCCCACGAGTTCAGTGTTCTCGCCGCGTATATCTGGAGCATTGTCTCTTTCGTTGTTCCAGTCCGTGCCGTTGTTGGCCGTGAGGAATGGCTTGTCACCTTGTACAAGTACTCCACGATGTTGTCGTTGCGGCTCTTGTTGAGTGATCGGTTTCTCATCAATCCACAGAGAGATTGCCGACACGAGAAAGGGCAAAAATGCAGTGAGTCCAAAGACATCCCGCGGAGACATGACCTCCAAGAGTGAACCACTGAAGTATGCAGACAGCAATCCACCAATCGCGGCGCTTCCCCAGCACAGGGACTGCAATCCTCCCGCGACGCGAGGATCCGACGCATCTCGAGTTCGCTGGACCACGATGCCATCTGCCACAACATCCGAAAAGGCCACGCAGGCGCTGCTCAGCAGCAAGCTTGCCACAGTGAGTTGCAAGTTGGTTGCGGCATTTTCGGCGAGTCCACCAAAGTTACTGCCCAGTGCTGCAAAACTCAAAGATCCGAGTATCCCACATAGAACTAGGTAGGATCGCCGTCGATAGCCGAATAGGGGCAGTCCGTCACTGAGAAATCCGTACAGGGGCTTGATAGTCCAGGGCAGAGCAAACACGCCAGTCAGGGCACTCATTTCGGCCGGTCCCAAGTGCAGTTCGTCCTTGAGTAGAAAGGTCTGAGCGAGTCTTGCGAGTCCAAGGGCACCCTCAACAAAGTAAATGGTCATGATGGCGA
>OLMU01003250.1:0-14947 GCA_900291995.1 Licmophora abbreviata | reverse complement strand
AACCTGACAAATGACATTCATCGAATTCACGACCGTCTGCAACTGAGGATTGTGCTTCAGATACTTGGCCCCCTCGTTGGTTTCACGTGCCCCGATAACTGTCAGTGGCATACTGCAGACTGGACATGACCATGCATCACAGGCGTACTCGTCCATACACTCGTGGCAGAATGTATGGGCACATGCCAGTGTAGATGGCTTCTTCAAGACCTGACTGCAAAGAGGACATAAGAGACAGTTCTGGAGAGTCCCGAGAGCTTTCCGAATGCCTGGGGTTGTTGTTTCTTCATTGAGATTCAATTCTGGGGGCGGAAGTGACGCCAAAGACGACGGCTTGGCCGCTTTTCGTCCCATGGTCGTTGGCCAACAGGTTTGTCGTCGAGAAAAGTGCAACGAAAACTGAAATGGCGCGCCAGGATTCGTTGCACGAGAACACCTCGTCTCGCCCGGCGCGTAGCATCCATCTTTGAACACGAGTTCGCGCCTCTTGCGCCTCTCACACTCTATTCATCCTCTACTGCTCCATTCTAGACTTTTACGAGTCTTTAACAACTCTTAGAACGATAATAGAGCAGGTGGGCACTGACGTGGGTGCTACACTATCGACCCGAAACCCACAGCTTCGGGCAAACTCATCCCATTCGGCGACCGTCCTGGCCCCTTCACGTCCTACTACCATCATGAGCGCGTCCGCGAGAAGAGGCAGCTGGCCTCCGTTGGCCGCCTCACCAGCATCAGGCAGAACTGCCTCCGCAATGATAACAATACCGTCTCTAGGCAATACTCGACGGCAGCTTTCCAATATTCTCTTGGAGTCCGACTCTTCCCAATCGCACAGGACAATGTGTTTCATGAAAATGGCATCGCAGCTCGGAATCGTCGCCGGGTCAAACATGTCTCCCTCCACATATCGTACAGTACTGCTACTACAAGAAGATCCCGAAGATGCCTTAGCACGATCTTGAGTCACTCGCGGTAGATCCAGACAAACACACGCCACAGTCGGGTACTCCATCTTGACCGCTTCCATAACTTCACCGTAGTGTCCCCCGAGATCTACCACGGTCCTATTTGACAGTGTACTCCAGTCAAAGCCCTGTACACATGCCTCGATCTCAAGAGAAGCTATCCATTTTACAAAGTGATTGGCATGCTCCAAGGACTCTACATGAGTACTGTAATAGTGAGAGGCTGATTGGTTGCCATTGGCGGTATCAAAGGGAAGTCCAGCGGCAGAAGAGCAACCAGCCACATAGTTTGGCACTTGGGCCCAAGCATTCCAAAGAGGTTCTTCGAGCAGATGAAGAATCATACTAGATGCACCGCTGTGTTTGTGTTCATGATCCTGTTGAAGGAGACTGCCTGCCGTAGTCAGCCGAAAAGTGGGCTGGCTGACTGTTCTGGTGGTGGTGGAAAAAGAGGCTTTCTCGCTAAAGATCCCCGCTGCAGCCAGAACACGCATTAGCTTCAAGAGAGCATTCCTATTGGGTCTGAAACTTTCATCTTGCCCTCTATCTTGGTGTATCGCTACAATGTCATCGACCGTCAACGGACCTTCCTGTAGCATGTCTGGAATTTGGAGCTGGGTGACTGTACGCAAGGCCTGAGAGACGACGTGCGACATGGCCAGGTTCATGAGGAGTTGGAGAGCAGCTTTTGTATCATTCTGGATGTCGCTCTCCGATGACTCATCCTTCTGTCCTTTCTTCTTCACCGTACACTGGACTACCGGCGACGTGATGATGCATGATGGACGATATCGCCCATCCTTGCCCATCACCATGATTCTTCGAAACTCAGGCGGTGACACGGAAAACAAACGACGCGTGGCGACAAACGCGAAAGACACTCTCCAGTCAAGAGAAATCAAAAGGTAACATAGGATGGCGTCTGCTCGGGGCATGGTTTCATCCATAGAGGGAGAACAAAGGAAGCATCCGGAATGTCATAGAGCACCATGCATCATGGTTGACCGTCATCATCATCAATGCCATATTTGTCTACGACATCTCGAGCTCGTGATGTGAATACTGATAGAAAGAGCTCTCATCGTAAGACGCCCTGAAAATACGCGGGGTCATGGCTCATGGCATTGCACAGTCGCACACTGCATCAGTGTCGTGTACTACCCTTCCTGTCATATCCTCGCCATCGACATGACGAAGATCCTAACAGCCACGAATTTGTCCCCCGAGGATGAGCCAAGCTTGCTGGCCTTATCCGTGAGTCAGGATGGTATTTACAATCGGAGAAGTCCACAATCTAGGGGAACCACTGGCAGCATCAGCAATGGCGGTGCTTCGAGTACAGCCGCTGCAGCGTTTCCTTCTTCTACTTCTAGAAACGGTGGCTACGAGGCGGCTCGGACTAGCTCATCACCACCGCACTCGTTTCACGCCCGCAATGACCACGAGATTCCTATGGACGAGCTGGAAAAGCAAGGAAACGCCGCCAGTCCAACGGAGCTCGAACTGCGTCCTCTCCGGCCCGACTATGCGGCCTTGGAGGACGCCGACGACGATGAAAACGACGGAATCATGATTCACACCATGAAGCCGACTGGCTCTTTCTTTTTAGACTGGATGTACCCTCCAGCACAGCCGTACGAACTTCAGCTCTTTCGACTGGTCAATATTGCCATTCCGACCTGCTATCTGCTCGTAGGAATACTCCAAGGCCTCTCTTCCGCCTGGCTCAATGTATATCCTCTCGACTTGGGGGCTAGCGAAGCACAGCAAGTTACCTTGTCGACACTTCGAAGTCTGCCCGCATCTTTCAAGCTGCTCTTTGGCTTTGTCAGTGATACCGTGCCGCTCTGTTCGTTTCGAAGAAAGTCGTACATGTTGATTGGGTGGGCCCTCGCCAGTTTCAGTATGATGCTTCTTTTGGGCGGCAGCAACGTGAGACTGGACGCAGAAGAAGATGAAAGACCTTCGATTCCTTTCTTGTCCCTCACGACACTCTTGTTCGGTACCGGCTTTTGGTGGGCCGACGTCATGGCGGACAGTGTCGTTGCGGAAAAGGCGAAACTGGAACCCGTCGATCAGCGAGGACACTTGCAGTCCACCTGCTATGCTTGTAGGTTCTTTGGACTCATGGTGGCGGCTCCTCTCTCCACGTGGCTCTATCAAAGTGGCGATGGTGGTCCTCACGTCATTGTCACGCTCATGATGCTATTCCCATTGTTCATTCTGCCTCTGGTGTACTACTTGCGCGAGCACAAACAGACCGAGGTGATGCCGGTGAAAGCACAGTGCCACGAGATCTTCAACACTGTCTGTAGTCGTGCTGTATGGCAGCCCATGGGTTTTGTGAGTCTTTTTACACGATTGTGACGAGAACTCTGTAGAAGTGCCTCTGGAACTCTTGAAATCCTCTGACACGGCGCCATCGCTTCCGTCCACTAGGTCTTTTTCTACAACGTGCTACAGATTGGTAATGCAGCCTGGAAACAGTTCCTAAAGACGGCCTTGAATTTCACATCAACACAGCTGAACGCCATCCTCATGGTTGCCTATATTTTGTTGTACTTGGGAGTCATGTGTTACAAGTACTGTCTAATTCACTGGAGCTGGAGAAGCGTCTACGTTCTCACGACTCTTTTGAACGGCGTGGCGTCGCTTCTGCAAATTCTATTGATTCAAGGTATAACTTTTGGTTTGAAACCGTTCTGGTTTGCGCTGGGCGACGACGCGTTTGCAGAGTTCCTCGGTGGCATCCAGTTCTTGCCGACCACCATCATGATGGTTCATCTGTGTCCGACGGGCAGCGAAGGCGCAAGCTACGCCATGTTTACGACTGTAAACAACGGCGCGCTGACTCTGTCGTCGGCTTTCAGCACGATGCTACTTCGAGTTTGGGATGTTTCGAAAAGCGCGTTTCAGAGGGAAGACTATTCCGGCATGATCAACCTTACCCTGCTGACAACATGTTTGCAAGTAAGTGGAATTTTCTTTGTCAAGTGTCTCCCGCGAACCAAGGAGGAGCTGGTGCGTTTGGGAGACGACAGTGCAAGAAGTAGAATCGGGGGCATCGTGTTTCTCGGCATTACGTTCTCGTCCATCTTGTATGCCGTCTTCGTGGGTTTCATGAATATTGTAGATCCCGGGTGGATGGGAGAGTCCTAATACGACATATGGGTTTTTACAGAATTTTAATTCATATCAATACATGCCTAATCCTCTTGGGTTACTGTGTTTCCAGAGAAGGCCCTTTTCTGTCTCGCCTTTGGCCTTCGGATTCTCGTTGTCTTGGAAGGCGAGACAATGGGTAACTTGGGCTGAACAGGCGTTTGGTTCAGTGAAGTCTCAGCTTGTCGCAGTGCTTGGAGAAGAGAGTCGGCGTCTAGACAAGAGTCACTGAATTCATCGGAGCTGCTTGGTACCCCAGCGCATTTTTCCTTGGCCGGGGAGACAACAACTACCGTCTTCGCTGGAGGTTTGGAAACGTACGGATTTGCCGGTCTCTTCCGTGGAGGCGACACTGCAGTCGTAGACACAATCGCAGGCCTCTTTCGATCCATGTTTGACAACGCGCTTGCTTCGGCATTGGCGAGAGTTTCTAGCAGGGTGGTGTCGTCCAACCAGTAGTCGTCGAAATCGGACAGCACATGAGTAGAGACAATCGGTGCCGACGTGAGACCAGATTTCTGTTCGGCACGCTCGAGCGCCGCTAAAAGAAGACCCTCGTCCATACCGTCATTATCCAAAATATCACCGTCCAATTGAGAAGATTGGGAGGGCTGCTTCTTTTTATACGGATTGACGAGCTTTCGAAAGGAAGTGTCTCGCTGATACATCACGGCCGGGCTCCGCGCCAAACTTTGCGTTGGGTCATTCCCATTTCGCGGCTCGTCATGCGGGCAAGTGTCACCCCGCTTTTTGATATAAGGGTTCAACACCTTGCCAAACATATCGTTCTGGGGCATGCTTACGAATGTCTCCAAGAAATACAATGGACAAACACTTCAAGATGACACAGCGTCGAAAGCGAGATCGCAGTTCTGAAGATTTGTCTTGCAGAGATTTCAAGATTATGTTCACCGAAACAATCTGTTCAATGGTATATACAGTCATATATACTTTCAATTATCTTTCCCTCCATTTTTAGAGCTCTTGCTTCACCGTGACAGTGTTACTCGGCCATATTTGCATCGGGTTTCTAACTGATTGCAATGCTCTTGAACCGGCACGCCTAAACTTCAATCTTGCATTATTTGTTCCGTCCTCATCAACCCTTCCAATCGTCTCCAAACAGCTGTACCATGTAATGATTCCGTGTGTCACTGAGAGTCCCTCGCTTGTCTGCTTCTTTTTGAGCCTGCAGCCACGCTGCTATTGATGCATCCGTTTGTAACACTGATTCTCCTTCTTCCAGTGCGCGCTCTCGAATCTCTCGAAACTGCTTCATGAACGCACTCCCACACCTGCGATTCGACTTCCACGCAAACTGAATATCCTGGAGTTTCTGAGCATGCTCTGGTCGGACTTGGGTCGGACCTAGGCGTCGCAAACCAGTCACCCAGGCTCCTAGCTCGGGATCACGAGCGAACTTTTTCGGAATCTGATAACCTCCACCTTCGAATTCGTCTTTATGTAGTAACAAGCGTTCATAGAGTTCGTCAAAGTCCACTTCATGATAGACATCTTCCAGTGAATGGAATTGAAATCCCATGTCGGTCAGGAGATCAACTTCTTGCTCGGAAAGTTTTTGCTGCGTCTGAAGCCGACGCAGTGTCTGGCACTGCCGTCCTTCCGATGTTCCCAGAGGAATATTGGGATTTCCATAGTCCTGCTGGTGCTGTATCAATGCCGGGTAGACTTGCAATAAGACAGGAGATTCAATGCATGCAGGTACATCGACGTCATTGCTGCTCGCAAGGCAGGGCAGAAGGACGAATCGTCTGTGCTCCAGCGGAACGAACGCACTACATGTGTACACTGTCAAGCAGGCAATCACAATCGAGAAGACGCGGCAGCATTGAACCGTCATGGTAAAGTTCCAAAGAGATGACGCCAGCTGTTTTGCTCAAGAAGAAGGAGCGCATATTTGAAAACGCGATCCCTATTCAGCCGTGCAAACGCGACATGTTGTTGGCTCGAATGAATCGAATACGGTGTCATTGCAAGTTGAAAATCGACGAGACCGGAGACACTGCAGACACAGCATGCAAACGACAATTATATATCGGCTTCTATCTATTAGCAATCGTATCCATTGTCCAACTAGAAGATCAAAGTTCTATTCTATTGGCGAAAAGTCAAGCGTCCACGACTCACGCTCCCTGATCGTCATGCAATGAAGTCCATTCTGGTTGGTTCCGACGATTCGCATTGTATGAGAGTCCTGCTCGTCTTCCTCGCTGTCCGTCGATCGCACTGATCGGTTGTCATCTTGGGCATCGTATCGGAACTTGGTTTCGTACGCTTTGTCGCTGGAAGGACCAAAAAGACAGAGTGTCCTACCTCGCGCTAGCCGCTTCTTCAATGCTTCGGGGAGCTTACGAGGATCACAATCCACAAAAGCAAACAGTTGGTGCTTAGACATTCGACACTGTTCCAATTCCTCTCGAATCCAACCCAGCTGATCCTCATTAGTACCGACCGTGTCTCCGGAAGAACCCACGCCTTCTGCAAACCACTCTCTGGAATCGATCGCGATTCCCTGAACACCCGAGTGCCAGAAGGAGAAAAAGCACGAGCCATCAACCAACACGACGGGAATCGAGTCGTTCACACGCGCCAGCAGTTTGCGACATCGCTCGTCCACGTATCCGCAGGCCACCACAAGCTTTGGACGACTCTTGTTGATATAGGCTATACACCGCTTGAGCAGCTTGATGTGCTGTTTGCGATCTTCCTCAGAGCATGATTCGTTGATTCGAGGATCCATCAGCGGATTCGACAAGTGCATGATCCGAATCGCCTCCATTTCGATCGGTTTTGCGAAGGGATCTTGGTCCGGAGCATGGGTCGGGAATTGCCCTTGGTTGTCCGTCATGCGCGACAACCCGACGTAGTCCCGCGACGCCTCACGCACCTTTCCCAATTTCAATTCCGAATTGGATTCGAAGAATCGGCGGTACACAGTCGGTTCACTCAGCTGTACTAAACGGTCCAACAGGTGCATGACGCACTTCCGATCGCGTTTCCCAAGCCGCATCATGTCGTGGGAGGATCCGTCGCCAGGCGGATGACTCTCGGAAACGTCAATGTCATTCGCATCCTGGCTCACCAATGTGGCACAGGAGCGAATGCATAGGTCGCGAAGTGTCGGAATCGGAGTGCTATTTTTGGCATCCCCCGGAAGCTGAGGATCATCGCTGCATATACCGTTTACTTTCACAAAGTAAGGGTGCTTCCGCAGCGAATCGTACCCGCCCTCCTTCATGACTATCTTCCGCTGAGGTTTGACGACACACTCAAAACAGTCTGCGCCTAGGCGCTCTTTCGGGTCAACTTTCATCAATGAGCTGATGAAATCCCATGTCTCATCTTCGGCAATACCCCAAGGTCGCATGAGATTACCTCGTTTGATTTTGAGAAAGGTCAAATACGGCGACGGGCTCCAGAAAGGCGTCATGCCCGTGTGAAGCTGAAACGCAATCGCACCGAGCCCCCACAGATCAGCCGTATGATCGGCAAGGACATCATTCTTGAATTCCTGTACTTCCTTGGCGCTTGAAGTGCCACTCACGGCTTCAGGCGACATGAAATCGGGCGTCCCGACAAACTCAGGTCCGTTTAAGTCTGTCTGAATGAGATCTTTGGCGGTACCAAAATCGATGACCACCACATGTCCCTGATCGTTCAACAGCACATTTTCAGGCTTCAAGTCTCGGTGAATAATACCGTGCTGATGTATATGCTCAAGAGCATCAATCAACTCAGCCAAGTACACCTTGGCCAACGACCGATGGCATCCGACCATTTTGTTTTGATAGCGCACAGTACTCCACAGATCCCCACAGTGTTCATGAAGCTGCATTAGATAGAAAATAGAATTATAATCTTGAAACGCATGATGCATGCGAACAATGGCCGGATGAGGACTCAGCCGTTCGAGCAAGACACGTCGCTCCATTTGAATCTCATTGTACACGTTGGGGTGTTGTCGCTTGGCCAGCTCGGCCGCCTGCTTCTTTTCAATAATCTTGAGCGCAAACTTCTCGGATGTGACTTTATGCTGACAAACGACAATTTCGCTAAAATTTCCGACTCCCAGCTCTCTGCCTTTGGTGAACTCTCGAATCGACACGCCCCGCTTCACCGACACAATGGACGACAAGCGTTCGTCGTCGAGCCCGGAAGACAGACTCTCCTGAAAGAGACGTTGGGCTTCTTGTCCGAGCTCTTGAAAGGCCTTGCGTTGTCCAGTGGTTACGGCCGGATCTTCCTTTGTTACTTCCAAGGCTTTCTGGCATGTTTCAATACAGTCACTGTATGCTTTCAGAGCCAGTTGCGTCTTGCCCACGCGAAAGTACGCCTTGATGTTTTGGGTCGAGCTACTCCTTGATCCGAGCTCTACAGCTTTTAGTGCGTCTTCCAGAGCTTCTTCGTAACGTTCCATTTGACCAAGACATGTCGATCGGTTGCAAAGATGCAATGAAAGCTCATCAGGCGAGTCATCATCGTCATCGCCGGTAACAGCATCAGCAGCACCGTTCACAGAAGCATTGTAGTAGACAAGGGCTGCATCGTAGTCTCCGTCGTTAAAATGACTATTTCCCGTTCGACGGAGGTCTGCCAGAGACAGATCGTTTACTGCAGACGACTCTTGTTGCATGGTTGGTGGATAGGGGGAAGGCATGGGAGAGTTGGAGACACAACAAGTCGTCTCTCACACACTTTGACGGCGGGGATAGGACGACGCGACGATGTGTGTGGTGAATGTAGGCATGCGCGCGTATCGCGCTTCAACGTTGCGCGGCGCTAAAAAGTGATGTCAAGTGTCGCCGTCGAGCAGTTCTAATTTTAACAAGGACCACATTCTCCCATAACCAATATTCTACCCTTTCAAGTTCTATGTACCTGCCAGATGTCCTTCTAATGCATCGCAGGTTCCGTAGAGGTGTGTAGCATGCTGTGGCTCATGACCGAGGCGGCACGCGTCATCTGCTCCTTGACCTACCGTTCTAGTCGCCATCTTGACTCCACTTCATAAACTGGGACAGCGATATACACCCATTCGGTCGGACAAGGTGCTTCCATCTATGAGAAGGCTTGACATGGGAGGAGATGGCAACATGACATCGGCACCACAGGCGACGAGGAATCACAACGGCCATTTGTTCGAGGATCTGACCGGCATCATACCTTGCGCTCACATGCGTCAATACATACTGTTGTTCCGAGGGCTGGTCAGAACTATCTGTGGCAGTTGACGATGTTGCAAGGACCTCCGAAACTACGTCCTGCAAGTGCATGTGACCTCGTCTGCGTGCTAATTCCTCTTCGTCTTTCATAAGAAACGTCGACTCGACGAGTACTAGTGGGCACTGCAAAAGCTCTTGCATGTGCACAGCGTTCTTGCCTGACAACGAGTTACTACTGTCCCTCATCTCGACGCCTTCTTCTTTTCTCCTTATGAAGGTGTCAACACTTGTGTCTCCAGTATACGCCACCTCCAACATATTGACAGATTCCATCTTGATCGCAATGCCTTGCGCCAGCGCCGCCCGAATCTCGTCTTTGGGGACACCCCTGAACTCAGGCTTGAGCGTTGATGCATGTTGTGTCCCAATCACATATCCCACTGCGGGACAACCGGCATGAAAGACTCGCACCACCCGCACAAACACGCGAATTCCATTCGTCCTCCTGAGGTGAGACAGATCAATGTCGTCACCGGGGCGCACTCCCACAAAGTTCATCTGAAGAGGCTTTGACTTTCGAATAGCTCTAATAGTAGTATCATTGACACTTGCATCATCCAAGACAGCATTATCCAGCGCTGACATGGCCTGGCAAGCCTGTTCCAGAAAGGGGATCACCTCGGCAGGAGCATAGTAGGTGGCAGCAGCGCCACCATGTACCATTGAATACGCCCTGGCGTGCGAAAAGATGGCCCCCACGTGATCAATATGGGAGTGTGTGAGAAGAACAGTGCCAGCTTGGATCGAATCTTCGCAGATGGGGGTTGACCCGAGGTCCAGAGCTATTCGAGGACCCGGTTTCGTGTCATTAGTCTTGCCCGATTGCCCGTTGCTGCGGTGAGGCGAGAATTCGATAATAATGGACGTCCCGAGCCCAGCCTTGGACCAACAGGAGTGTATTCGAAAGTTCGGGGACGCAGGCATGGTCAGACAGGCCGGAGGTAAGCAACAGAGGAGCGGGAGATGGCATTTCATAGACCGCGCTTGTGTCTCTTCGCTGGTCGTCGACATTAGCCATCAAAGATGACAAAAGAGTGAGAGTGTCGACCCCTTCGACTCAAACGTACTGGGCCTGCCCAGCTGTCAGAATAGAAGAGCTAGGCAAACTACGATGCAGCGACAGCACACTTAGCGCAATGCTGTCCTTAGCTTATCGACATCGCTTCTCGCTGATGCATCATCACCGGAAGTATCGCTACCATTGAATATGTGATAAATTCGCTCCAACATGTTCCGATCGCTAGGAGAAAGCGACGGCCGTGTCGACTGTAAGCTGGCCATGATGTGACTCATCCCAATGGAGATGGAGGAACTCTCGTCGATCGTTTCAGTCTGAGCAATATAATTGTGAACAGCTTGGAGGTGTGCTGTGTTGATGACTGCCTTGAGGTCCGCCGGCGAAAAGAGCATCACGTGTGGTGCAGCTTTCTTTACTGAGTTCAGCAGTTGACCGGACTGAAGGGATTTCGTAACTTCAGTATCCACATTATGATTGGCCATAATCTTGAGGAACGTGTCGTTCCACTCAGCATTATCTCTAGGATAACCGACGAAGACATGCTGCTCTAATCGACCTGGCCGCAGCAAGGCAGGGTCGACCTTGTCAGGTCGCGACGTGGCACCCACAATATACACTTGCTTGCCAGATTCGATCTCAACACCGTCCAAGAATGTCAAGAGCTGATTAACAACGCGATCTGTCACTCCAGTATGATCAGAGCCTCGGCGTGGAGCCAGTGCGTCAAACTCGTCCAAAAACAAGAGCGATGGCGCAGCCGTGTACGCGCGTTGAAACAGCTGACGCACCTTGGCTTCGGATGCGCCAATGTACTTGTCCAGCAACTCGGGCCCGCGACATGTCACGAGTGTCAGTTCGCACTTTTTGGCTAGCGCAGGCACGAGAAACGACTTGCCACATCCGGGCGGTCCATACAGCAGAATACCTCGAGGAAGACGAATGGGAGCGCGCTGGTAGATACGAGAGTACTTCACAGGATTGAGAATGGTGTCCGCCAGCTGTTTGCGAGCATCGAATAGCCCGCCAATCTTTTCCCATGTGACCTCCGACGATGGAGTTTCAACGCTGATACCCTGTCGAGAGAGAGGAACCAAGTCGTTCAACGCTTCACGGACCGATTGCACAATCGCCGGCCCATCACCGACACCACTAGTCAAGAGGTTATGGTGTACCCGAGCGGCAAGGAGGTCCAAGTCAAAGGGACGATACCCTTCCGTTTTGCGCCCAAATCCTGGCATGTCGACTGTTCCAATGATGCATGGCATCGATTTCATCCTATGCCGCAGCATAGCAAGAAAGAGCGTTTCTCGATCTGCGGCCCCAACGGGGGCTACCGGAGACAAGGTAAAAAACACGGAAGACGACTGAATCGAGGGAGCGAGTGAGTCCGCGCCTCGACATGAAATAAGATAACGGATACCACCTCGTCCGCACTCTTCTATAGAAGAATCGATCAAGTTTCGAACATGATCTGCGACTAGCTTTGACTGGGAAATCGCGGTTGGATTCGGCTGCTGTTGTTGCACACTAGTTTCCTCGTCGCCACTTGAGGATCCCACATTTGGGGCGAGCTCGTCGAGATCATCCAGAATCAGAACGGAGGGGCACGCGTCGATTGAAGCCTTGAATGCGGCTGACAGAGCAGTCAGGACATCTTTCATTCGTAAGGCTGATGACGACTGCATCCTTCGACAGTCAATGTAGACTGTCGCGCGACCGTTCGAAAGGCGTTGTTGAGCCGCAAGGATCAATGATGAATGCGTTTTGCCACTTCCCCGCTCTCCGCAAAGCAATAGACCGTCGAAAGGGGAAATCCCGCCCATCAGATCGGATTGCACTTCCGGCCCTTCGGCGCTTGACATATGTGGCGTCAGAGGATAAACATTCAACAAAATGTCGTCTTCTGGAGCTTCCGTGCATCGCAGGGGACAATTCCCGCTTGAGATTAACGAGGGCATATCGCCTGCCCTGAACAACAAGTGGATGACAGGACTTGCCGTAGTCATATCAGAGGCTTCCATAACCACTTCGTACAGTGCACCGTTCGACAAAAAGTCGTTGTCTCTGGAGCAAGACAAATCGAGGAGAGACCCAGACTGAAGTGGCACGTTCGAGCGACTTTCAGCAATATCCAACCACGAAGTCATGAGGAATCGCAAATCGAGCTTCGCGGCCTCACGCGTGATGCGGCGGGTATCCCGTCTCCAAGTCACGGAACCAGCGGACGGATACATCCACGGAGTCGAGCTGTCGACAGAGCTATCTATCAACTGCACCGGCCGCAAGCGTATCGTCAACGCATCTCTTCCTACTAGATCTTTCGACAAATTTACTTCTTCCTCGAGGCTTTCCAGTGACTCTATCTGAACGTGATCAAAGAACGGGGCCAGTCGAAGTTGAATTCGAAGAAGTGGGTGCATTGCTAGAGAGTGGAACGTAACAAAGAGCATGGCAACATGAGCAAAGATTCAGACAGATACGTCACTCAGACATGCCATTTGTCCATTCTCAGAATCAATTGGAGGAATCTATTTGCACGTCATGGTCTTTCAGAATTAGCATGGAATAAGAATTACATCCTCATCGAACGGTTTTGCCGGAAACGAGACGCTTTCTCTACCGGTACTCACCTACGTGATTCAGGGGGACATTGCTGCAACTCTGTACCAACGCTACAACAACAACGGCGTGCTCTGCTAAGAATGATGCACCTCGTCTCAGCGCGCAAACTCGCACTGTTGATCCCTCGTCGAATGAACACCCCGCCAGGGTTTCTGGATTGTGTAGACTGTTCCTACTGGTACCTTGAGTGGATGAACTCCCATATCGCACACACGATTCTGCATCTTAGTACTATAATCACCCATTGTCGGCAGCAATCGTAAGCGAGGACTTCGAGAAAGTGCATCTTGGGAACTCCGAGGCTTTGGCTGGACCACAACTTCTGTGCTGGCCACGAGCCTACGACATGGCACAGCAGATTCCTCTGGCTCGTCAAGCGACAGGACTCGCACCCGCACCAGATCTTGCCCATTCACCGCTAAACAAAGCTCTTGGCCAGCGTAAACAATGCTGACCTGCCCCAGCAGACCTCCGCCTTCCAGCCAGGCAGCGTGTATTTCAAGCAGCTCCCAGTCAGCGGTGCTGAGCGGCTTCACGCTTATCGACGCGGCATCGGGAACAAACGCAAGAGGCGTCACGTGCACCCAAGTTTCATCTCGAGGTATCAATTCTGAGGGAAGTTCCATGAAGTCTGACAGAATGATTGCGAGAGAGAGAGTTCAGCAGTTGTAAGAAACAAGTAGAATGAATTCGATAACTCCCAACGGAAGGCGGAACATCACGGGTCGACTGGCCTCAGAAGGAAGGCAACAGGGTTGGGATTCTACACGGACACTTCAGCTGTAGTAATAAATTACTGATTCTCTCATTGGCCAGGTCGAAAGACATCCTCTGGAGGAAACAGGAAGAGAATAACTTCCAAGCAGCTCACCTTCTTGTAAGTCGACCTTGTGTTCGGGGGATCCACCGTTGTAGGAGACATAGATTCGAGACTCATCCGACATAGTTATACATAATGGGAGAAATTCCACACGCCTTGGCGACACCAAAGTCGTATCCAGAGCCCAGCCCCGTCTCTCCTCATGGCGCTCACGGGCGACATCCTCACAAAGTGAGTCGTCGTACAGCGCTAGCGCCAAATCAGTATTCAGGCGCGCAAAAAGCGTCCACCCCGACACGTCCTGTCCAGGCGAGGGTTCTGAGCGTCTTCGAAGACGGACACGCCGCCCGTTCATGTTCGAAATCTATCCATTGCGTACAGGAGACATGGTCACATCCTCGTTGATAGCGAGAGCGGGTTCGATGCTATTCGAGTGGCTGTCAACAAAGATTGCACCCCATAGCCGGGGGCGTGCGTTCGATTGCGCGCGGCGGCTCGAGCCGGCACTTCGGCTAAACTTTTTTATACTCAGTATACGATATTAATACTATATTGAGAGATCTCTCATAGCACTGTTCGACATAGACTACTCTGGGAAATTGACTGGAATATATATGAACGTCGACGAATACACAAAAAGCCGGCATGACTGTCTGGCCTCCCGCCCCGGCTATGGGGTGCAAAGATTGAAATCAGAAATCAGACTGTGATGCGACTCGACTCACTCGACTTAGGCATGAACTCGACCGACTCGACTACAAAGTAGCCCGGAGAGAGGTACGTACCCCCTCTTGCGACGCGGGAGCGACAGAAAGACTGTCAGATACGTCATCTCTGTAGAATTGTACCAGCCTTCTACGCAATTTAATCCCGTCGGAGGTGACAACACGTGGAACTTACGTGGAATTCTTGCAGATGCGACAATCTCAAGCGTCGCAACCTCTCTTGTTTCGTCTGAAATATTAAAAGTACTCGTACTCGGTCTACTGCATCGAACCATAGGGATTGAGGAATCGATTCCAGATTCAGCGATACATTTGATTGGCAGAGAGCAAGCTGACGTGGTGTGGAGATTTTGCTACGCACACGTTGCTCTTTGTACCAGCTCTACACA
>OLMU01003243.1:0-15232 GCA_900291995.1 Licmophora abbreviata | reverse complement strand
CGTAGGTTGACAAGGACGGCGACGTGGGTTCGTGAGGATGCAAACACTCTGACCGAAACTGTGGCAGCTGCGTACTATCCAGACATCACAGGAAGCTCTCGTCGACGGGAAGGCTCCCTCCTGGAAGAATCCCTCGAAAGATAGCTCGGGCATGTTCGATCTGTGCATGGGGTACTGTAAATTGCCTTCATCCATCTCTAAGGGAAACCAATCTTCGTATGGAATCGCATCAAAGCGATCGAAAGTAGTTCAATACTTCTTGTGCCAGTATGACAGTGCAGCATGTCATTGTCCCGCCGCACTTATCCAACTCACTCGTATCGACAACGCGAGCTTGAAGATTCCTCGCGCCTGCTGCTTTTGCAATAAGCCCCATGACTAGTGACATGCTACGTCCTGTACGATCAGGTGTTGATTTATCAAGACCGCATTGGGATCTCGTGTAGCTAGACAAGGGAATCACATAGTAAAAAGTAGCTGGAGAGACAAAAGTAAATATCGATATCTCGTTAGCGGCGGTACCAGTGAGTTTTGAAGTTGAAGTACAACGACAACACTCCGCGCTCAAAGGTAGACCGAAAGCCTCGTTTCCGCGACCGATTCCACTCTCGGTTGATAATCTTAAAGGCAATATCTTCGTACGGTGGGCCAGCACGAAATCGAATGATACAAAATTCGTCAGAATCGGCGGGCTCCAGGAAATACTGTGGGGTCTTCTGCTTGTTGATTAGATCGGGATAGAATATGTTGAACTTGTAGCCCTGCACAATCTTTGGCGGGGGATTATCGTGGTCATAGTGTGTCTGGTTGTACTTGTTCCAGTCGTACCCGGTCTTTACTCGGTTAAAGTACCGAGGCTTGCGAGGGCGATACTTTTCTTCCCATGCATAATTCTTGCCTGCTTGGTCAACTTCGTTGCCAAGCCCAAGCTCCTCTTCGAGATCGCCGAAGTCGGGTGACACATTCTTCGGCGCGACTGCAGAAGCGATCTTCGATTCTTCTGCATCATGGACAGCGCCGACCTGTTCGGTTCTGGCAGCCTCGACAGCCAGAAGGTCCTCCTTGTGCTTCTCCAGGCGTTCGAGCTGTCG
The DNA here is from genome assembly GCA_900291995.1 of Licmophora abbreviata. Lineage (NCBI taxonomy): Eukaryota > Bacillariophyta > Fragilariophyceae > Licmophorales > Licmophoraceae > Licmophora > Licmophora abbreviata. Next base: position 14,141 of record OLMU01003243.1, on the reverse strand, counting down.
AACCAGCATCTTGGAATGCATATCAGAAAGCTCAATTTTTGCAATGTGTACATGCAGTTGCTGCAGGACAGTGCTCCAATAGTCACTATCCATCACGCCCCCGCTGGGGTCGTAAACCGGGCCTCCAGAGGAACCATGACGTAACTTGCTCTCGATCTTGGCATTCATCTTGGTCAAATCTGAATGCGACTGATTGTCGAATAGCTTCAGGATGTCTTCGACAAGCTGTGCGTGTGTTCCTTTCGCACCTCCCGTTTTGATATACTTAATCTCGTCACAGGTCACAACGTACAAAGCGTCCCAATACTTCAAAATGGAGTTGTCACTGGAGTCGGTCATCTCTCCTCCTTCCCGGGAAAGCTTGACCGACGCTTCTCGTTCGAGCGTCCGAAACGCGTCAATATCCACCAATAGCTCCTCCAACTCGTCCAGTTTTAGCACTTTGACAAAGACATGGGGTTCGTCAAGCTCTGCTTCCAAGGTTTCTAGTTCGTCGAGCGCGTTGTATCGCTCTTGATACTTGACTTTTGCACGATTCTTCTTTTCCTCTTCCGACAACCCAAAGAGGAGCAAGTTCTTGGCAAGAACGTCAACAGGTCGTTCGCGTCCTTCCACAAGACGAATCGCCGAGCGCTGTCGTTGTTGCTGCAAATGAAACTCCTCTTCCTTCCGCGCCCACTCATCGTAATTCTCCAACTCCTTCATACGGCTCTCTTCGGCACGAATCCGCTCCATCTCTTCGAACTGCAACTCACGGTTCTTGCGTCGGTTTCGCACTTTTTCAATTTCATCAAAGATATGATCCTGTTTGACCAGTCGAGATGATTCTTTCGAAGATTCTTCCTTCTTCTTCCATGTAAAGGTATCGTGGAGGTTAGGGTCGTTGAAAGGATTGTCATCGGCTGTATAGCCAAACTTGGCAGCGATTCGAGCTTCCCGGCGCTGCGCACGACGAGCTTCACGCTCTTCTAGCGTTTCGCCACGTGCCGAGAGTTTCTCCAGCAGTTTCTTATTCACGACTTTCTTGTGATCGTGCCCCGCGTCTGAGTCGTTGCTGTCGTCGTCGGAGGAGGAAGTCGAGGCGTATCGCTTGTGACGTCGCTTCTTATGCTTCCGACGAGATTTCTTTTTCCGTTTCTTTCGTCGTTTATCTTCCTCCTCTGATGAAGACGACTGACTCTCTTCTCGTCGAGACTTTCGATGCTTGCGTTTAGAGCGGCGGCGATCTTCGTCAGACGAAGCCGAATCAGAAGCTTTGCGTGCTTTGCTTGTTTCACGCTCACTGTCGCTCTTGATTTCTCGTCCTCACGCCGATGCTTTCGGGATGACTTTTCCCCTTCTTTTCCGCGTCTTCGAGACTTCTCTCCACCATTGCGACTGTCGCTGTCGCTGTCGCTCGTCATGGTCACGTGTCGTCGACAAATTGAGAATGAGACTGTTGGCCAGCAAGAGACAGCGAAGATTGGGCGCGCCAAAACAATGTCTGCGTTCCGAGTTCCTGATTCCAGTCGCGGTTCGTAGATATCGTCAGTCCATCACCACACACAACACCAATCGTTCATCCATGAGATTGCAGATTGCGACATGGCGACGACGCGATATCCACAACATAAAAGTAGTCTCAGTTTCGACTCGCTGTGCATGTTCCAATCGACTACATATTGAATTTTCCCATGGCCCGCAAAAGCAAGCAACCGGGCGGTCACCATCCATTGACACATCATGAGCGAACGAAGAAGTTTCGATCATCCCAATACGGCACCACGACCGCGCGACTGTCGACGGACTCCCAGCTCGCCTTTGGCGACTGTGCGCTTAGCTTGATGCCAGCGGTAGATCCTGTCGCGACACCCAGTGGGCATATCTACAGTCGGGAAGCCATTGTAGAATATCTCTTGCAGAAGACGACGGAAGTGAAGAAAGCGCGGGCAAACTATGAAGCGTATTTGGCCAAAACACATGCGAAGCAGCGCGAGAAAGCCGACCAAGAGCACCAGCGAAAGCTGGAAGCCTTTGAGGACTCCCAAAAGGCAACATCGTCCACGAACCGTACTCGCGAACAAGTTGGAGGGAAATCGACTAATGCTCTGTCTGTAAGTTACTGGTTAGCTGAATTTCAGCCCGAACACGATGGTGACGTTCCTGAGCCACCGCCCGAACGCCCTCCCTCCCCATATTCGGGACAGTCACTGCGATTGAAAGATTTGAAACCGCTCATTATCAATCGGTCGTCGGATGGAAAACCAATATGCACCCTGTCAGAAAAGAACATTACCACACAACCTGTGGTGGCACTGAAGCAGCATGTTGTACTGGAATCGGTGTACAATGAACTGGTCAAGCCCAGCATGCTGCACCCGATAACAGGAGACAAGCTCAAGTCGAAACACATACTGAAGCTTCAAAAGGGCAAAAGCGGATTTGCCTCTAGTGGGCCCGTCGAGGCCAAGACGTATCGTCCCACGATCACCTGAGTCAAACGTGTAGTAGTGCAATGGCGTCTAATTCTATTCAATTTATACCTTGTGCGAAATTGACAATTCGTCGACGTGACTTTCATGCGTCGTCTATACGATTTTCGTTCGAGGGCACACTTTCCGTCGGGGCGCATGTTTGGAGCCAGGTGCGCTTGAATGTATCCCATGTTAGCCCTTCAGTCATGATTTCAACCTCCTCGGCGTCGGGCGGATTATGTAGCTCGCAAAAGAAGTCACTGAGCGGTGCCAATACCTGCACCGACTTGGGGACTTGCTGCAGTGAGATTAGTAACGTCTCTCTGGGGACGATGCGGCCTGTAACTCTGGAGCGATCCTGTGACAGTAGCCGCAGGAGACAACGACGCGCGTGAGTTTAGTAGATCGAAATACAGGTGTCGGCGCATCGAGAGAAACACGAACTATACCTTGGCTCGTTGAAAGACTGCTTCTTGAGGAGCTGTCACGTGCAATATGCCAATCCGCAATCGGGGATGGTTGCGTCGCAAGTAGGAAAAATATCCCTGAAACCACTCGGCATCTCGCAGGGATCCGTCCACGAGCACATTTTGTCTGTCATACAACGCTGCCTGTGTCGCCAGTTCCGCGATATATCCAGCTTCTTTTCGCGTCCACTCTCCCGCTTGTTCTGGGCTGTGTTGCATGTAAACTTGGAATTCTGGCAAGCGCTGCCGTACCGCGTCGTAGTCGATGCGCACAAAAGAGTGAAGTGGGAATCGACTCTTGGCCGCAAGCTGCCGAATAGTATGTGACTTTCCGGCCCCCATGGCCCCAGCCGTGTAGACGATCCAGAGTCGTTCCGCACTGGAACATACGCTACCATCCCTGTCTATGATTTGCGTTTCATTCAGAATTGAGTCAATAATCGAGTCCTGCAATGCCTGCCGTGATATATTGTAGTAGTCGTGGTAGGCGTAATCGAGAGACCCTCTCAATTTTGCGTATTTTCCAACAAAGTCGAGTTTCGAGTGGTGATAGGCCCTGTCAGAAGCCAACCCTGTGCTTGACCCTGACGGTCTATGTCCCCAAAGTGGGAGTCGATTCGATGCCGGTGCCGAAGAGGTTAACGACGCTCTTGCAAACAGAAAATCGCCCCAGTCACTTTCAGTTGTAGCAAGACCAGACGTCATGCTTACATGAAGGAGAGTCATCACCAGCAATGCCCCAAACGCCATAATGAGGAATGAGTGTAGTCCCAATGGGTTAGGCATAGCGGTCATTCGGTCGCTGGTGGGCTATGGCGCTGAATGTATGGTATCGGATATTGAATATTGAAGCACAGATTCTTCTGTTGGCCGATTCTCGTTCCATATCTTTGTTCAGTAGCCTTCTCTCTCTCTCGCTTGCTAGCTTGTTTTCTATTGTGGTCGCGGGCGTACGAGGGCAGGAAACATCGTCAATCAAAGGACTTCGGCCGTCATGGTGGAGCACAAAGTACCCGGTTAGCCGCTGCGACGCATTGCGTCGATGCGTGTGTCGTCGCGTGTTGAGTTGTGTCTCTTGTTCCACGTGTAGAGCCCCTGTGTCCTTTGATCTCCCTGTTGCAATGCGGCTACTAGAAAGCTCCGCTCCGCTTGTTGTTAGAGAATGTTGTCTCCAATCTCGTGTAGCAAAAGCTCTCGAGACTTGCGGCGCAATTGGATATCGGACTAAGGACACCAAGCCGAACTTCAAAGACCCCCACTTCTACCCAAAACTCGATGTGTGGGGCTGACTGGGAGAGACATTAATCTATAGTACCTACTCTTACAACGAAACTATTGTCCTCGTACAGTAGAGCAAATTCAATCGGGATTCAAGCTACTAGCTAGTCTTGACCGATCCGGACAAGTACTGCGCCAACTTCTCGTTGGAGTGCTTGCTATGTTCCAGAAACTGTTTCTGTGGTGGGATCCACGCGCAAGTCTGTATCCAGTTCGCCTCAAAGGACTCCCATGTCTGTTCGTCCGATGCTAGCTCAATGTCGGGGGAACCTGAATCGTTCTTCAACTCACAAAAGAAATCGACGCGAGGTGCTAGAACCTTGATCGATCGCGGCACCTGCTCCAACGCCAAAATGAGCGTCTCCTTTGGAACGACACGGCCAGTTGTCAAAGCTCGTTGCTAAATATGGTCGAGCAAGACATCACGGCAGTCAGTAAACGTCCAGAAGTAAGTCGATCGAACAGGCTGCGCGCATCGTTCCTACACTCTTTGGTGGCACTTACCGCAGCACGCTGGAAGACCGTTTCCCGGGGTGCTGTCACATGCAGGATTGCTAAGCGAAGGTTCTTGAATTCCACTCGCAATCGCTCAAAGTAGATCTTGTACCAATCCGAATCACGCAACGAACCATCTACTAGGACGTTTTTGCCTGCTTGAAGACCCGCAAGAGTTAATATCTCAGCAATGAATCCTGCTTCTTTGCGAGTGAGTTCTCCAGCCAGCTCCGGAGACTCGTCGACGTACAAGTGAAACTCGGGGAGCATGCGACGAATGATGTCCGGGTCCACCGCTACGAAGGCCAGCAAAGGGAAGCGTCCTGCCTCGACTAGCTTGTGCATTGTGTACGACTTTCCAGCTCCCCTATCACCAGTAGATAGACAGAGCGCCAGTGAGAGTGGAGTCCGTGCCAACATCGGTGTAGAACGTCGACACAAACTTACATCGCACCAGCGGTAAACACGAGCCACGGCTCTGTCGGAGTAGAGCACAAGTTTCCATCCTTGTCGCTGAGTACAGCGACATCTAATAAGTCAGAAATAATTGCGTTTTGGAACGCCTGTCGCTCGCGGGTATAATGTGCGTGATATTCGTAATCCAATGTGGATCGAATGTGAGAGTAGGCGCCAAAGAATTCAGCCTTGTTGGACCTGTGATTCTCTTCTGTCGATTTGATGACAGAAAACAGTCGACGCAGCCGCAATGGCTTCATAGGCTTGATTGCTCGCAGTGAGGCCCGTCGCTTGTCTTGTTCTGTTGTCATCCCTTCTGTCTCATTGTCTTTCTGTCCTGGCTTCCATGCACATGTCTGTAGGAAGTTCAGTTGGAACGTTTGAAAATCTTCGGTTTCCGGCGACACCAGCTGCAGTTTGTCGGAGTTCAAAATCTTACAAAAGTAATCTACGTTTGGAGCGACATGGTCGATCGAGGAAGGCATCTTGGCCAAGACGTTGTCAATCATAGTTTCTGGTATAATTCGTTCTGTCTCCAAGGAGCGTTTCTGCGATATTGAATATGTGAGAGAGTGTTCAGACTTGTGAAGAGCAGACACGAGACACACAGTTTGACAATCCAGTCAAGATAAATTTTGGAAACGTACCCGTACTCTGCAAATGATGTCGTCACGTGGTGCCGTTATATACAAGAGGGCTACCTTGACCGCGGTATACTCGTCTCGAACTCTATCAAAGAATTTGTTCCACCAAACGCAATCGCTTAGCGCGCCATCAAGTATTACATTTCGTCCAGCCTGTAGTGCTGCTAGAACAGCAATTTCGGCAATACATCCCGCTTCCTTCTTGGTCAAATTGTCGGCATTTTCGGGGCATTTCTTATTGTATGCGTGAAATTCTGGCAAGCGCGACGCAATCTCTTGGGGGTCCACTTGCACATAGGAGAGCAGAGGCAGCCTTCCTTGCTCGATGAGTTTCTGAATAGTATACGTCTTCCCAGTCCCTTGAACGCCAGCAGTGTAGATTAACCATGGTTCATTCGGCGTTATGCAAGCGTCTGTTTCCTGGATGTTGTCGAGCAGATTTAGAACAATCGAGTCTTGGAACCATTGTCGATCCTTCTTGAAATGTACATGATAGCTGTAATCTAGCTTCTTTCGAATGTGTGCATAGGGACCATAGAATGCATCGTCTTCATCCTGAAACTGCTCTTCCGTGGAAACTACGGCCGAGAAGCGACGCATGTGATGAGCGGAACGTCTTAGAATATCACGGCGTGATTTTGAGAGTACAGCGTCATGTCCAGTCGAATCGAAACGAAAGTAATCGGTACTCCGCCGATCAGGACGCTCATCCTCTCTTCGGGGCTCTGCGAACTCCACCGAATTGAGATTGTTGAGTGCTTTCGTCTGTGGCATGGTTCACACATGTGTCAAACGCATGGGTAGCGGTTGAGTTGCAACAAGGCGCAACGGAAAAGCTATGATGTGTGTTACTTCTGTGCTAGGAGGCGAAGAAGATTATCGAAAAAGCGCGCGCATGGGTGTGGTTGGGGAGTACTCGTACTCCGTACTTCATAGTATCCTTGCGTACCAGGTAGAGTTCACGTAGGAAGTAGTATAGTACAGTGAAGTTCACTGTACTGGCTTTGCTCGTTCGATCGTTTTGATCTTGTTTTGCGCGCACCGTCTCATTCATTCTTCCGATCAACCATGTTGAAAAATGCCGCTATCTGTAGGGACAGGCTTACATCGTCACTCTCGTCTCGCTCTTGTTGAATCAATAGGTTTTCCTGTATGTATCTACAACTCACGCATTGATGATGACCTCAGTCGTTGATGATGCAAAGACTTCGCCAAGCCCATTTCGGAATGTACTCCCCCCGTCGCGGCTAGGACAAGCACACTCGTCATTGAAGTCCTATCACGAGACAATAAGCTTCACTCCAAAGAAAACAAAAGAGTACTCCTTGGTAGTCGTGACAGAACCAGAAACAAAGAAGATTTTATTGGGTCTCAAAATGAGGGGTTTTGGTGTTGGCATGTACAATAGCTTCGGGGGGAAGTTGGAACCGGGCGAGAACGACGTCGAGAGTGCCGCCCGAGAACTGCAAGAGGAAACGGGTATATCAATATCGATATCGCAAATGCAGAAAAGGAAAGTTGCGATTCATCGATTCACTTTTGAAGACGACTCGACAGAAATGCTCGTGCATGTCTTTCGTCTCGACGTTTCGCTTTCGTCGCAAGCCATCACTTCGTCCGCGCCGTCTTCTCTGATAGTCCCGATTGACGCCAGCATCATTCGACCCTGCGTCGAAATTGTGCCGCAATGGTTCGATGACTGGCATGATATTCCGCTTGACAACATGTTTGCTGACGATTCTCTGTGGCTTACTGACTTGTTGTCGTCCAAGGAGCATCTGTACGTCGACGGTTACTTCCACTTTAAACCAGGTGGCCAGGACGTCAACGCGATTCTACACTACTACATGGATGTTCGACGACGAAAAGATCAAGCAAAACCTTCTCTTGAACGACGCTTATTTCATAAGATTCATTCCAACAAGATCAACTCGCCCTCCATCAAGGAGTTCAAGGAGGCTTTCGCCTTTACAAACGCCGTCCGGTCATTCTTTGGAAAGAAGTCGTTCGACCTGATCATTGATGTTGCCGGTGGTCATGGATCCCTCGCAGCGTTGCTCTTGATCATGTCTTCGGCGAATGAGGCGGTAGTGATCGATCCATCCGACGTGGGACGACAGGATGTGTCTCGCGCATGGGGCGAGCACCTCCGCAACAAGACACTGCGCTATCGGTACGAGTGCTTGCGAACAGGACTCCCATCCGAGCTTGATATTACCGCTGTTGATATGAGTCGTATTCTTGTTGTGGCTTGCCATGCTTGTCAACATTTATCCGACGAGATCCTTTCCATCGCTTGTAGATATGGAGCCCTTGTTGCAGTCATGCCTTGTTGCCAGAAGGATCTGTCACCAGGCTCATCGTGGAAGGATACTAGCAAGAATCTCGGCATTCCAGTCGGAAAGGTAATGGACATCTTGTTGGCGGGTAAAGCGATGTCATGGGACGTGGGAAAAGAGACGAATCACTCGTACGATGTCCGAATGAAGACTATCAATGCAGATATCACACCTCAGAACAGAATCATTCTGTGCCGTCCAGTGAGCGGCAGCGAAACTTCTAAGTCAATCGAGAAAGCTCACAAGAAGCTCGAAGTTGCTTATCAAAAGGCACACCAGAATGGACAGAGAAGTCGGGATATCGGCAATCAGCGATCCCTGAGAGAGTTCATGGCTTCGTCGATGGACACAATCGGCAAGGTGAGCCTTGGAGTCGTCATCGGTGCACTTATTTCGGCGGCTGTGCGTTGTAGGCGCTAAGAACCCGCAGTCAATGCAGATTTTAATCATCGATCTGTATTGCATGGATAGTTCCGGTAGGGTGCGTTCGATGGTCGCATTTCGGGTCTCCGTATGCTGGCTTTTTGAATTTGTGATTGCCGCCCCGCGCTCGATGCAGCTTTGCCATAAGTAAGTGAAAAATCATGACATTCTTCGATGAAGAGTTCTCATTGGTTGATCGTGGCGCGCTGCAATTTCGGGCCGGTTGATGTTGACTGACACAAGCTGACACCACACACCTTGTTCTTCGTTTCTGTTTGCGACGCGAACCACAGAAGCCTCACAATCTTTGAGACACGAACTCGAAATCCCTCTCACGATGGCGCCCTTGCTAAACCAATCGACCATCTATCGACGACACCATGCGCGCTTAGTGCGTACGTATGCACTGAAGGACGATCCTCGGCCTGCCATGATCCGAGTACTTTCAGGATTGCCGCTTTGCAGGCTCATCGTCCCTCCGTACCAACCGGTCATCGGGAGCACGACCGCCCCGGCAGAGTTGGCGGCGTCCCAGATACAGCATTTTGCGGACAGTACTTTCTACTCCAGTGAAGGCGACGAGTCTGCCGTCGACAGCGTGACCGCCTCTGTCGCTCCCGTCGTCACGTTTGCTGCCGCACTCAGTGGAGGCGCCGCGGAGTACGTCTTTGGCTGGAAAGCAGCATCGCTACCGCAGAGCTGGCTATCTTCGCAGATGAGAACCACTCCAGCAGCAAAAACTACGTTCCATGCGAACCATGACATTCTGACCATGCACCAGCAACAGACGGCCCCAACTGGAAACAGCAGGTCGAGCTTTGGCCTACCGCTTCGTCAGAGGAGGCCTGTTTCTACCAGCCAAATCGTTGCCGCCTCAGGCCTGTCGGCGCTTCTCTTTGGAACAAAGGCATTCATGGCTGAGAAACTCAGTGGAGATTACTCATCAGTAGCCTCGTCAGCTGTTGCGGGTGCTCTTGTTGCGACTGCGGCCACACCGCTAGAGGCCGTTCGGTCGTACATGGCTCTGCAGAGGGCCTCATTCGTGGTGTCGGCGACAACAACGTTCTCTAGGGCGGCCGAATCCTTAGTGCGATCACAAGGACTGTCATCCCTGTTCAAGGGTGCAGGTGTTGTTTATGGTCGTGAAATTGCAGGCGCTACGCTCTACTTTGGCGGATATGAAGTAGTCAAGACTGCGCTGCACAATAGCGGTCCCAACTCTACAAGAGAGGTGGACTCCATAACGGTTGGGGTTGCCGGAGCTACTGCTGGAATGCTTTATCGCGGATTCGCTCACGGTGTGGACACGCTATTTTCGTCTCACCCGCTGGGCATGAACATGACACGGGGCGTCGCATCAACGCTACTTCGAGCGGCGCCCGCCAACGCTGTACTATTTCTCGGATACGAGGCCGCGCTAGAATACATGCGGTAACGAAACGACTACTCCTTACAATATAATTTTAATGACTGCAAGCTAATACAAACTATGGATGGTCAGCAGAACGCCTGCTCAAACGTTTACTTTACGGTTTACGATGCCAAGTTCAAAGTACCAGTACCCAGTAGACTACAAATTCCACTCTACAATAATGAGACTACAAGCGTATACTACCTACTCCGTACTAACTTGCAGCCTAACTCCTGCTCAGATGTGTTCCAAAGGATTAATGATGCAGGTCGTACATGCGACTCGGAGACAAGTAGAACATTGAGTGCGGCGCACTTTCGAACTTGAAGCAAACTCCATTGATCCGTCGGTCCGACACATCATGTCATCGCAATGAGGCGCCGCGCGCCGGAATCCGTCACAGCATAGCGCGCCGCGGTAGTGGTTGGAATGCTGCTGTGCTTGCAAGGCACATAATGTGATGGGTGGTGCATCATTATTCGTCACCGCGGACTTCATCATCAAGTACCATACCGGTATCATGGACGACCAACGCCTGGGATTACGACAGCATAATACCGCGGTGTCTATCGATGAGGATGAAATACAAAGTGACGACGACGATCTGATGATGAACGTTGAGCTACCAAATGAAGCTTCAATCTTCGTCAAATCTGCACCGGCGAGACAGAAACCTGAGGACGACCTCGAATGGAACGATCGGGCCATTTTGGAGTGCTTTCAGATGGCTGTCGACAGTCATATGGGAAAACATTCGGCTGGCGACAATAGCTGGGACGCACCCAAAAGTCGAACCGAATCTGCCGAAACGATCAGATCGATTCCATTGCCGTCCTGGGCAGTTGATCCACTTTTGTACTTTGTTTCCAAGGAGGGGAAGTCCAGTAGTCGAAACACTACGGAGGGTTCCAGCATCGTCTCATCTGCAACTCGTTCACTACAGGGAAAGAAAGATAGTTGCTGACAGGATACGAAACTATATACAAAACTCCTTGCTTGGACCATTGCCTTTATGATCAATGTTCACCCCACACTCCGCTTCTTTGGTATCACCGTCTTGATCCAGGACATAGCACATGCGCAAGAACGAGATCAAAGTTATTACTTCTCGAATGAAATTTACGGCATAAAAACACAATAATCGTCGTTGCCCCGACGCACCGGCGTGTGGTGGCGACGCCTTGGAAGTGTAGACGGGGCGAGATGCGTAAGACGTAGACAACAGAAGTCCTGCCGTGGATTCACGTCGTTAGAAGGATGCATGTCATTATGACCAACCATTCTGGAGTGGTTTCAAAGGAGGGAAGATAGTCAAACAGTCTCGTCTGACGATGCCGACGCATATTCAAAACCCGTCTCGCGCCTTTGCCTTATCAATGAGAGCCGCTCGAAAGGTCCCCACAATCCGACTTTCCTCTCTTCTCCAACCTGTGTGCCACCCAATCTGTCGAACAGTAACAATCCCTTCTTTCGTCGACAATTGCGAAGCACCGCCCTGGAAGCACGGCAATGAAAAGTAGAGACACCCTTGGGGCACGGACACGTCCCTGTACAAGGGGAGACAGTGCAATTAAGCATGAGTATATTTTCAGTGTGATCAATAGTCCGAGTGCCTCATGCATCTTACCCGTACGATGCACCAATCTCTTCCGTTCCATCCACGTATACAAAGAATCGGACTGTCGAAGCTCCGTTCCTCCCAACGTCAATACGATAGCCACCATCTTGGCACGGCATTCGATCAAATCCACTCCGTAGACGAGCGTTCTTCGCTGTCACAAGCATTTTCGTCGACGAGCTCTGGCCTCCAAAGTTGTCCTTGACCATGTCGCGCTGAATTGAGTCCGTCGCCTCCAAGTCCAACAGGAACGCAACATCCAGAGTAAATTCAATGCGGCGCCCACTGGCACCCCACCTTGGATCCATCCACGTGCCCTCTTCGCGCCCAATGTCAATATACATGCGATATGTAGCGTTTCTGTCTTCACTCTCGGGCACATTCCAAGGAGACTGCTCTTTCGAAACCACCACATCAGAAACATTTTCAGTCAACACAGTTCCATCGGAAATCTCGGAACGCAACTCCTTTGCCTTGGCGAGGAGTCGTTCAGCCTCAGCCTTCAGATCGCCGCCTGTAGCATGAAGCGCACGTGGCGTCTTGCCCAATCCCGTCGGAGATGGTGCGAATCCTTGGACAGACTGCATTGATAACACCGACGATACGACGATCATCCAAAAAGATACCATGCGGGCGACATCACCAACGTGGCGACGATGTTCCATCTCGCTGCTGTCTATTCAATGGTCTATCGCCAGCGCCGTTTAGTGACTGCTGCTACCAGAGCATCCAATGTTTCAATGTTTACCCTGCATCACACCGCTTTCATCTTGTCAACACTGTGTATGTGACTGTGACGTGTGATTGCGAATTGATGAATTGATGAGCGCCATGCATGTGACGAGAGACGGATAGACCAATGGATCTGTCCCCCGTCCGTACACGTCCTCGCGGCGACCACATGATGACGCACGAAGATTCTATGACGTCCACCCATCCGCCCAAGTTCAAAGTGCGACTCTGTCACATCAGTTTTTGTTCTGTTGTCGAACAATTGGGTCCGTTGCACTTATTGTGTTCACCATGAAGCTCACCGCGGCTCTATCGCTTTGGCTGGCGTCCCCTACAGCCAAGGGCTTTGTCCCTTTGGCGTCTCGCTGCAGCCCCAGCTTTATTTCGGAATCAAAGAAGAATACGGTGCTGCGCATGGGAATTCTCGACGAAGTCAATAGTGACTCGTTCAATCTACTCTCTGTCGACGACGAGGACACTGGTTCTACCAATCAAAGGGAGCAAGCCTACGAAATGTTCCTTGGAGATCTAGTCTTTTCCACGAATGACCCTCGTGTCGATATTGTTAATAACTTGGAACAAGCGACCGACCCAGACTTTCTCTCTTGGTTGGACAACAAGGTCGAAATTTCCAAAGATCCGGAAGAGCGGATCGCTTTGCGGGACTTGTACGAAACGATTCTAGAGATTCAGAACAAGATAGAGGTCTCCAGACTCGCAGAAGAACGCGCCGAGAAGGAAAAGCAAGAAGAAGAGGGCAAGCGCATAGCAAATGCCGAGGCGATTGCCGAAGAGGGACGTGCCATGTCAAATGCTGATGTTCTCAAGAAGGCAGCGGCCATCAATGCAGCAATTGCGTCGGATGGAGCAGAGACGAAAGAAGAAGAGAAGAAGACCTTCTATGACGAGGCGATCACTCCGGAGATTCGTCTCAGCTACGAAACCATGCTCAAGAAGGTGCTCCCTCCGTACACTGCAGGCGACACTACAGAATCAATTGTCTTCAAGTACTACGATCAGTTCGACGCGCAGTTTGTCAAGGTTCTGACGGAGCGAGCTACCAACGGAGATGATGACTCCAAAGCTCTTTTGGAAACGTTGGCGGTCGAACAGCAAAAGAAGATTGGTGCTGCGGCCGAAGTGCTCCGAGGGGTCTTGGCTCTCGGTGATCCGATGCGCATGGAGGGTTCCATTGTCAAACTTGCACGCGAGGGCAAGATCGATGAGCCCTTCCTTCTCTTGTTGGAGGCGAACGGTACACAGGCTAGAGATGCTGGAGCGGAGGGTGCTGCACAGTTGATGGACAAGCTTCGCAAGCGAGCCCTTGAAGAAAAGGACAAGCAAGCGTCCAGCAAAGAGATTCGACTCATTCGCCAACTGCTTCGTGAAGACGAGCCTGCCGAGCGCGAAAAGATTTTGGAGGATGCCTTCACGCCACGTGATAATCTGTTGGTATGTGGAAAAACGATGTGTGGCGCTAATAGCGGCACGTCAGGTTGTGTCGTCGTCGCTTGCGTCGTTCCTGTCTGATGTATTATGCGGCCCCTGCTCTATCACTATCGTAGGTTGCTGGCACTGCAGAGAATGCTCAAAAGGCCATGGAGGGTGAGCAGCCTGATCAGGAAAAGCCTATGCCGGACGTGCCTCCGCCAGATTTCATCAACGCCTGCAAGGCCGTTTTGTTGAACTTTGGAAATCTTGGGACGGACGACGATCGTGGTGACTTGTCGACACGGATCAAACAGATTGCGTCGGAAGCCGAAGTTGTCGCGACTCGAATTTATGGAAAGGGCATGTCACTGAGAGAACAACAGGTGAGTTGCTT